>JAOWBJ010118245.1:0-26725 GCA_028566335.1 Monarda citriodora | reverse complement strand
TGTCTGGGAGTGGGGAAGCGGGTAAAATAGTGGAGGTGTCAAAACCTAGCGGCAGCGGCCGGAAAAAGGCTGTGTTGGTTCTTGTACATAATTTCTGATCGTGTCTTGGTGAAGACACCGTAACTTCGTTATTCCATCAGTATAATATGCCAGGGGGAACTATTGTTGTTCCTGATGAAAACGATAGGGCGGACATTATGCCGGAAAAATATGAAACGATTTACGAAGCCTGCTTAGAATACGGGCTTCGGTTTCCGTTTTATCCTGTTTTTGCGAAATTATTAGATAGATTTAATCTTCCCCTTGGCCATGTGACTCCGAACTCTTGGAGGCATTTGACTGCCTTGGCCTCTGAAGTGTTAGTGACCAGATACGAGCTTACCATAGACTTAGTGCTAAGGTTCTTTCAATTTAAGAGAAAGGGGTCCTGGTTCTACCTCACCCCTATTAGAGATTTTAAAGCTAAGTGCAAAACGAAGTGGCTGAAGTGGTAGACCCGACTTTTTTACGGCTATCGAGTTTGAGTGGAGGGGGTTGAGTTGGTAATTCGTCATCCTCCGACTGTATACTTGGACGGGCTCAAAAACTTGATCAAGAAAACCCCGATGGTAACACGGATATACACGTAGTCCGAGCTTGTCCGAGATGCAGTCGAGTTTGCTCGTCAAGCGATGACGAAGTCACTGAGGGTGAGGATTGCTTTGTTCTCGCACTGTGCTTATTTAAATTCTCTGTGTAACTCCTTTTTTTCTTATTTGGCAGTGAATATGCTGAAGTAGTTCGGTGGAGCCTTTGCTGCTGAGAAGAAGCCGGAGAGGCAAAAGGCGACCGGTCCGGCCGCCGCTGCTGAAAAGAGCCGAAGAGGCAAAAAACTGCCTCTGGGGCCGCACCGCACATTACTGCTCCGGCTCCAAAAACGGTCTCCTCATCTCCTGTCTCTTCCGAGAGGACTCAAGATAAGGGGACGCGAAGAAAGAGCTCAAAATCTGTTGTACCAACTTTACCACGGCTCGAAGAAGGGGCTGTGGCTTCCACCTTTGGGGGCCCTACTACTGAGGCCATGGTGTGGCCGGAGAGCTTTGCCGAGGTATTGCGATTCAACTGTAGAGAGATTTTTTTTAGGTCTTACAAATTCATCTCATTTTGTAGAGATTCGACTTGTTACTCATGGTGACCGAATTGAAGAAGGGCGCCTCCGAGTACCGGCCGATCGAGCAGTCCTTAGCTAAGGATTCCGCTTCTAAGGCTAAGGACGATGTCGCGAAAAAGGCATCCGAGGCCAGGGCTTTTGAGGTGGCTTTGAGCCGGGCTACCAAGAGGACGGCCAATGATGAGGCAGGCCGAAGCCGAACTGCTGAAGACCCGACTGGAGCTGCTGACCAAGCAGCGCGAGCAGGATGTGGCTTCCTTTACCGCAACGCAAGGCGAGATTCTCCATTCTTACATGGGGAAACTTTTTGTGAGCTCACAATTCGCCATCTTCGTTGGCGGACTCAACCGGATTCTAAGTGAGAATCGCGATGAAGAGCCGGATGTGGTGATCTCGCTTTAGCCTCCAAAGTCTACCCCTTCTTAAGGCGCTTGCGGCTTCTCCCCTAACGGCCGAAGCGGTTCGTGCTTGCAGCACAGACCGCGATGAGCAAATGGAGAGAAACCTTGGGGCGGTAGGTCCGGTGTCGCCTGTGCAACGCACTGCGGTAGGGGAGGATGAAGTGTCGAGGACCGAAGTGCCGAGGATTGATGAAAGGATTGTGGGTGACAATTCTGAAGTATGACTTCACTCCATTTCTTTTAATAGCTTAGGTCTTATCAAATGTACTTCGGCCTTGTTGCCCTCCTTTTGTACCTTCCCTTAATCAATGAAAAATAATCTTTCGTTGCATTTCGAATTGTTCCATTTATGCTTTTATTTTTATCTGTAGCATGTTGCTCCATTTCCTTTATCTTGGGATGCTGAACTGAAAGAGTTTCTTCATATTCTTAACTCCAAGGAGATAGAAGTTCTGCATTGGAAGAAGCTGTACTCATCAGCCTTAGACGAAGCAGAAAGCAGAGCTCGAGAAGATCAGATCAAATATGACGAAGTATTGGCTCGTGTTGTCGAACTTGAATCCACTATGAAAAGCGTGAAAGCGAATATAAAGTTCTTCACGAGGAAAATACTGAGTACGAAGACATCATCCGCCGGAGTGATGGAATAACCATCACCGGAGTTGAAGACCAAATGAAAGAGATATGGGGACGTGCCGCGAGATAAAGAAACTTCATGGCCTTCATAGTATAGAATACTGAAGTGAAATTGATGCTCTCTGGCACATTTCCGGAATATATAAGATTATTTATGTTCGGTATCCTCAGTTGGAAAAAATCTTCAAGGATACTCTGCCTCCGACACCCACAGCAATCCGGTGGGATCCTAAGTATACTAAACAGGATCGCCGAGAAGATTTGGCCCGCTGAGGTGGTAGAGCATCTCGGTCCCGAGGTCGTGGAAAACAACCTGTTCTACTTCTTGAAGTGGTAATGCTAGAGGAGCCGGAGCTGGTAGAGGAGCCTTTAACTTAGATGCTCTTGTGAGGGCTAAGAAACCCTCAGACTTTGCAGATAACAAGTTATATTGTAGTAAGCCTAGGGATCCTCCTGCATCTTAGAATATACATAATGTAATAGATGTAGGTCAGTATGTATGTATACCGTTTTTTTATGAATAAAGTGTTTCTGTTTTGCCATTGTGAGTTATCACTTAGCTTGTTTACAGAAACTTTATTTTTTATTCAACTTACGAACTTCAGCTTTAATAAGGTAGTGAACCTTTTATACCGAAGTGGATTTTTTCCTTATTTGGCGAGTTTTATCGCTAGGAACGGACTTCCTGACGCGCGTTTGATCGAAGTCAACCGAAATGGTGACCGCGGTATTTACACTTCATTTAGACGAAGTGCTTATTTATCATTTAACCTTGACAATGTTGTCTTATACCTTCTACAGAAGATTTTGACTTTTATTATCTTCGGTATTTTCTAAAAAAAGGGGGTCAGTCTTTTGAGATTGAATTGAGTGTTACGTATAAATGGGACTTCAGACATATGCATGAATAATTAATTAAAAAAATTAAAAGACGAGCATTAAAGGTGTAAAAGTAAATGTTTATATAAAAAGGAATGACCAAAATACATAAAGACCGGACTCGAAAGACAGGACCGAACTGAAAAAGACCGGACTTAAAAGACAGGACCGAACTATAAAATGACTGGACTTACATGGACGATCGAACCGACATTGCCCATCTATACATAGTATTTCTTGAGGTTTGTAATGTGCCAAGTTCGGGGAATTTGTTCACCAGACATGTAGGCCAACTTGTATGACCCTTTGTCGAGAACTTCGCTGACCCGATATGGCCCCTCCCAAGTGACTTCGAATTTGTCGAGCTTCTCTGCTCGGCTCACTTCGTTATTTCTTAGGACGAGATCATCCACTTGGAATTGCTGCGTTTTCACCCTTTGGTTGTAATACCGGGCTACTTGCTGCTTATACTGAGCCTCCTTTATAAAGGCAAACTCCATTTTTCTTCGTCGAGGTCGAGTTCGGCTCGGAGTCCTTCATCATTTGCTTAAGTTGAGAAGTTTAACGTGCCAGGACTAGGCATGCTGATTTCGACCGGATTGACCGCTTCAGTGTCGTATACCAGGCTGTACGGTGTTTCGCCGTTTGAGGTTCTTGGGGTAGTTTTGTATGACCATAGGACTTATGGGAGGTTTTCTACCCAAAGTCCCTTGGCTCGATCAAGTCGAGTTTTCAGCCCCTTCACTATGGTGTGGTTTGTGACTTTGGTCTGACCATTCGCTTGAGGATGAGCGACCGAAGTGAAACGTTGTTGAATCTTCAACTCTTGGCACCATTCCTTAAACTTTTTGTCCGTGAATTGGGTTCCATTGTCCGAGACGAGGACATGAGGTATGCTGAAGCGGCATACTATATCTTGGTCAGGGGTTCGGCCTTGACCCACTTCGTAAAGTAGTCAGTCGCTATAATTAAGAATTGCAGTTGTCTCGGAGCTTTTTCCAATGGTCCCACAATGTCTATGCCCCACTGCATGAAAGGCCATGGAGTTTGCATGGTGGTCAGATCGGTCTGCGGCACTCTTGGAACATTTGCATGGATCTGGCACTTCGGACATTTTTTGACAAGGGTGACTGCGTCTTGGACGAGTGTTGGTCAATAATACCCCCACTTCATTACTTTTTTAGCTAGTGTTCGGGCTCAGATATAACTTCCGCAGGATCCTTCATGGACTTCTCTTAGGACATAATCTGTCTCATCAGGTCCTATGCACCGTAACAACGATTGTAGGTAGGACTTTCTGTAGAGGGTTCCTTGATGGAGTTCGTACCGAAGTGATCTGCATAATATCTTCATTTCCTCGAGCTTATCTTCCGGTAGTTGTCCCTTGTCTAGATACTCAAGTATGGGGGTCATCCAGTTCGGTGAGTTTGTGACCATTTGCACTTCGGTTGCATCACTGATGCTTCTGTGCAATAGTTCTTCCACCTTTGAACTGTGAGAAGACGCCAGTTTACTTAAAATATCTGCTTGGCTGTTTTGCGCTCTTGGGATGCAGTTTATCTGGAAATAAGAGAAACCTTGTTGGAGATTTCGAATTTTTTTCCAGGTATTTCTTCATCTTCTCTCCTCGAGCTTCACTTGTACCGATTATGTGACCCACTACAACTTCTGAGTCACTGTGAATTTTGATGGACTTGATATGAAGGCTTTGAGCTAATCGGAGCCCGACAACGAGTGCTTCGTATTCCGCTTCATTGTTTGTGGTGGGAAATTTAAACCGAAGTGAGTAAGTCACTTCGTGCTCATCCGGTGCAATGAGTAAGATACCAGCTCCGCTTCCTATTTTGCCGGATGCTCCATCCACATATCCTGTCCAACAATTCGGTGGTTCCCTTTCGGGAACCTCGGGTACTTTCTCTTCCATTTCGGTATCTGCCGGAGTGATTTGGTCGAATTTAGCTTCAACTAAAAAATCAGCTAAAACTTGTCCTTTTATTTCTTTCCGGGGTAGATACTCGATGGAGTGCTCTCCTAACTCATTTGCCCACTTGGCTATTCTTCCTGATGCTTCAGGCTTAGTTAAAACTTGCCGAAGTGGGAAATCAGTGAGGACACATATTGTGTGAGCATAGAAGTACGGCCGTAATCTTCTTGCCGCATTCACTAAGGCCAAAGCTATTTTCTCCAATGGCTGATATCGAGTCTCTGGACCTCTTAATGCACGGCTTATGAAGTAAATGGGATGTTGACGCCGACCGTCTTCTCGTACAAGTACCATACTGCTTGTCTCGTCTGAGGCCGCTAAGTATAAGGAAAGAGCTTTAGCTTCTTTGAGTACGGACAGCACAGGGATTTCGGCCAAGTATCTTTTGAGCTCTTCAAAAGCTTTCTTTTGCGCTTCTCCCCACTCGAACTTTGGGGCCTTCTTCAATATTTTGAAGAAAGGTAGCTGCTTCTCAGTCGCTTGAGAAAGAAAACGATTCAGTGCGGCTAGACATCCGGTTAATCTCTGCATGTCATGGATTGAGTTCGGTATTGCCATGTTCTGGATGACTTGGACTTTGGCCGGATTGACCTTGAGTCCTTCTTTTGATACCCAACATCCTAAAAAAAATTCCGAGTTTACTAAGAATGTACAATTCTGGGGATTGAGTTTAAGGTTGGCCTGCCGAAGTACATCGAGGGTTGTTTTAAGATTGTCTACGCATTCGGAAATGCTTTTGATTTTAACGATGATATCATCGACGTACACTTCGACTATCTTGTCGATATGGTACCGAAATAGTTTGTCCAACATCTTTTGATATGTGGCTCCACCGTTTTTCAATCCGAACGACATCTTTTTGTAAGCAAATATGCCGAAGTCAGTGATAAAAGCAGTTTTTGCAGCATCCTCTTCATTCATTAATACTTGGTGATAACCTTTGTACAGATCAAGAAAACTAAAAATTTCGAAACCTACTAAGGCTTCAACTTTTTTATTTATGTTAGGAAGTGGGTAACAATCTTTGGGTCAGTGCTTGTTTAGATCTGTATAATCTATGCATATCCTCCACCCCCTTCATTTTTCTTGATCATGACCAGATTGGCTATCCATGTTGGATATTTCACTTCAAAGAGTCTTTGCTTTTGTCTTATCGGCCGAACTGCGGGATGAATGTTTAATCGGTGTGTGATTATGTCCGGAGACACTCCCGTCATATCCAGCGGAGACCATGCAAAGACGTCTCAGTAAGCCCTGAGGAGTTGGATTTTCTGATTCTGGAATTGAGTTGTTTCGGCAAAGCCAATCTTGACAGTCCGGGTAGGGTCATATTCGTACAGTTGTACATCCATTGAGTTCAGCCCCGCCTGTACTTCATCTATCTCCAACTCTATGGATAAGTTTGTTCGCCACTCCGGCTTGGATGACGATGGCATCTTGGTGCGGCGAGATGGCCGACACCAGATCCACTTCGGAGAAGGTGATGACTTCCTCCTTTTTAGGCATTTGTGAGTCGGTTCTTCTCTGTTCGAGCTCCGGCACTCCGCCTTTAGTGACGATTTCATTTTCCCGGATGGGAGAGCATCAATCGTCCGGAGCACTCAGTCGTATTGGAGTTTGTCATCATCCCCTTCGGGATCCTGTTGTTTCTGCTTTTTGTCATTAGGGGGAGCGTAGTTCGTCTTCCCCTGTCTTTTCTTTCCGACTTGTTGACACCGGTCGTGATATTTTTTCAATGCTCCCGCTTTCACAAGAGCATCGATGTCAGCAGCCAAGTTACGACATTCCTCAATGTCATGACCGTGGTCTTCGTGGAAGAAGCAGTATTTATCTTGACTTCGGCACGCAGCCGACTTGGTCATTGGCTTGGGTTTTCTCGAATATAGTTGGATGGAGTTCGAAAATCTCTGCCCTTGACTTAGTCAATGGTGCGTTTTGAGGCTGGGGCTTCTCCGGATTAGGACGAGGTCCCATTCTGGACTGTATCGATGCCCTTTGGAGTCTATCAAAGGCACTCCAGGAAGAGCGCCCTTGGTCGCCTCGGTCCTCATTCTTCTTCTTATCACCCCCGGACTGAACCGTCCAGGATCCTCTTTTTTAGGTCCGCCTCATCAGCTCGGGCGAACTGATCCGCAATGTCCCACATTTCTTGGGTGGTTTGTGGATTGCTTTTCACGAGCTCTTTGTAAATAGCTCTGGGCAAAATTCCATTCTGGAATGCCGAGATCACAAGTAGATCATTAACATCATCTACTTGGAGGCATTCCTGATTAAATCTCGTCATGAAGTCGTTAATCTTCTCGTCGCGATCTTGACGGATTGAAAGTAGTTGTGTCGAACTGGCTCGGGCTTCGGCCTTCTGGAAGAACCTTCCGTGGAAGGCGTCCATGAAATCTCCAGATGATCTAATATTGTCACGGGGCAGGCTATCAAACCATCACCTTGCGTTCCAAATGAGCAATTTGGGGAACAACTTGCACATGTGGACCTCTTTGAGGCCCTGATTGACCATGTTATATTGAAACCGGCCAAAGAAATCATGAGGGTCCACTAGACCGTCATAAGACAGTGGAGGGACCTTGTAATTGTTGGTGAGGGTAGTTCATATTATGTCCTCCGAGAAGGGAGTTCGGAGTGCTCCGTACACTCCGAACCCCGCATTATGAACTCGTGGTGGTGAGCGGTTTTTTTTTGTAATGCTGACTTCTGTGGCGGGAATACTGCACACCCCTATTGCGGGATGAATTTGGTGGCGGGTTAGTCCCATGACTTTCATGCCGCGAATGGTGAGAGGAGTTTGCGGCCTCCTCTGTATGGTTGTGGGGTGGATTGTGACCCCTTCGCAGGAATTCGAGGAATTCGTCCTGCTTCTCTTCTGTGAACCGTTTGACAACCTCATCAAGGTTAAGCTGCTCGTATGGTTCGGTCCTGTGACTCTCGGTTGGATTTGTCCTGTCTTCTCGAGAGCTAGGAGTGGGATTCCTATTGTTATTAACAGGCTCCTTTCTCGCTCTATGACTGGGACCAGCTCCTTCATGCCCGTTGCGGTTGCGGGTGTTGTATGTTCTTGTTGGCATCTCGTATCAGCAGCAGAAAATTCGTAGATCACAAAATTTTCGTTTCCACAGACGGCGCCAGTGATTGATTACGAATTTTCGAGATAGATATGAAACGACAATAAATAAAGAACACCAGAATTTCGTGGTTCGATTTACTGAGTAAATCTATGTCCACGGGAGGAAAACAATTTAGCTTGTGTATTGCTTTGAGAATGCAGATTACAATGAGAGATTTTAACATTTCCTAACTATCCTACGTGCTATTTATACACTAGGATTAATGGGTTTAGGCCCGCAAGCCCAATAAGAACGTGTGCAACTGCCTCGAAGCAATTGTTAGCGGTTTGAGAGAACGTGAGTATTGGACGTGCGGGTACATGCAACCGCTACACAACCGTTCATGGATTGCGGATCGTGTAGTAGCAGAAAAGTTACAAGTCCAAGACCGCTTAATGCCGGAGTGAGCCGCTTTGCATCTCTTGTGCCGAAGTCGGAGTGAGTTGTATTGCGTCTCTTGTACCGAAATGCAGTCACTAAGGGGTTGATTCGGTTTAGGGGCTTTAAACTGGAGTGCATTACCAAACTACCTTTGTTATCGAATTGCAATAGGTTGGACCAGTTCTCGAACCTGTGTTGTTAATAGGCCGAACTAAATGAGCCTTTCCGTTGGGCTCAAGGAATTTCGGTCCGTATCCCATCAATTACCTTCTCTAATTTTATCAAAACAATTGATTTTCAATTAAATTTGTGGGAAGAGAAAATTGTGGGAGGAAGAAAGCATTATTAACAAAATCAGATTTCAAAATTCTGGACATTTTGCTATCCACGTTTAGCACAACGTACCAATGTGATTACCATTTTTCTCAAAAAGGAAAAAAGTGATTATCCATTTTTCTCGAAAAAAGGACAATGTGATTTCCATGATCTCTCAAAATTTGTCTTTAATAATAATGCTTGAAATACATGTATATTTTATTTGACGATTTGATTATAGTAAAATGAGCATAACACATAACTCACTGCGTATATTAAATTGTGTTAGCACGTGAACAATTTGATAGCACGGCCATTTTACTTTTTAATTTTTCGGGAACATGTTTCCACCGAAACCTAATACGTGTTTTACAATATCGTTTTGAAGTTTTTTTTCTTTTATGGGATATTATGTGTTGGGATATTTAATTAAGGGAGAAAATTTACGATGAATAAAATTCTTTATTTGTTTTGATTATACCAAAACCCCTTAGCTAATTATTCATGCTCTTGATTATCTTGTAAAAGAATTCCCCCAGAGTACACTTGTAATATTTTCATGTATTTAGAAAAGCTCACTTGTTAGGGAGCTTAAATTTTCTCAAGTGTTTTTACCGAGCGAATTTGAAGTCCTAGCGGATTTCCTGCTAGCACCTAGTTGGCCAAGCGGTTATCAGTGCTATCGCTCAAGTCAAGAGATGTTGCAAGCGAACCATATTTCTAGCGATATTCGCTTCAAGCGAATTCTCTTCAAAGTAGCATTCCGACAAGAGAATTTTCTCAAGCGAAGATTTCCAAGCGATAATGTCGAAGCAATATTGATCAAGCGATAATCTTTCAAGGGGAAATCTTCAAGCGACATTTGTCAAGAGCTTTCTCAAGCAAAGAACAAAAGCTAAATGAACTCTTCAAGCGAAAATTTTCAAGCGATATTTTGGCCGAGCGGAGTTTGTCAAGCGAGTTCGTTCAAGCGAGATTCCCTCAAGAGAAGCTGACAAGCGATATATGCTCAGAGAATGTTCCAAAATCTTAAAAGCTCATAAAGCTCCGACAAAGCACTGAGAACTAAGAGTTTAACTCTCACTTCAAGAGACGCGACCGCTCAAGCGAGAATGTCCAGTGCTATATGTCAAATTCCTTATTCCAAGGGCTGCATTTAATGGAAGTCAGTGCTCAGTGACACGTGTACTCGCGCGGATGGCCAACTGCTCTGCATGTCCAGATTTGATATCTCATAGTACAACATAGTACAAGTTTCACTAAAGAAAGAAGACAAGTCTGCAACCTAACCAATCAACGTTGCAGATTTCAAAGTTTATTAAGGAAGAGACGTTGGATATGGCTTTCTCTATCTAACGGTCATATCACTCATGTCTCCTATAAATACTGAAGATCAAGCCTTATACTTACAAATTCTCCAACTCTAGTTAGAACTCAGAAACATTCTTTATACTTAGGGTTGTATAGTTGAGTTCCTTCAAACTAATCTTGTTCTAAGACTTCAGTAGATCCTCATACCTTTTGTATACTTGTTCATACTTGGATACTTAAGAAGAAGATAACCCTACTTTTCCTTTGAACTTATTTTCAAAGGGTTATCTTGGTTAGTTAGAGAGTCCGTTGATTTATCAACACCCCTATACTGTCCCGAGTGAGACCGAATTCACTCACTCCGTCCACAAGCAGGACTGAAGTTGCTTAGTGTTCAGTTAGAGGACATAAAATTTGTGCACTATCCAACCGGAGGACTGAAGATCCGGGTTGCTAACAGTTGTTAGTGGTATTCCTTCCTAGTTTGGAAGAAGAGTGGCCATAGGTGTTTTATCACCGAACCACTATAAATTGCATGTGTCTCTTTCTTACAGTTCTTTACTTATCGCCTTGTTTATTGCATACTCATGCATACACTTAAGCGAACTCACAATTTATTAAAGCAAGAGTTTTCTCAAACAAGCACTTTTCGCTCACCAAATTTTCGCTCGCTCAAGGCTCTGGTCAAGCGACTTTTCTCAAGCGAGTTTTGAATAAAAGTCGCTCGCTCCTGGCTTAAGCGATTTTATTCACTCAAGAGGGG
The DNA here is from genome assembly GCA_028566335.1 of Monarda citriodora. NCBI lineage: Eukaryota > Viridiplantae > Streptophyta > Magnoliopsida > Lamiales > Lamiaceae > Monarda > Monarda citriodora. The sequence continues at coordinate 15,789 of JAOWBJ010118245.1, read as the reverse complement.
TTTACTAATTACGCTCTAAAAGTTTGAAAAAGTGGTCAAACCTCTACACACGTATTCACCCCCTCTACATGTGTTAGTGCTAACGGGCTAACATGTGGTATCAGAGCAGGAGTTCATTTGAACTATTGTTTTGTATATCGGTACCGCATTAAACACTTTTAAAGCGACACGGTTGTGTTCTTTTAAATTTACACACAAGCATACTGCATATTACTAACGGTTTCCCAAGCTGAGCTCTACAGGTTCGCTACCCCAGTTTTCAGTGGAAGGATATAACACTAGGAGTTTCCGAGCGGAATCTCATTTAGTCTCTCTCTATGATCGAATGTGGGAAGTTATTACTAATGGTCCCATAAAAATTATGAAGCTTACTATTGCAGGAGAGGGAATGGCTCTAGCGACTTATACCGAAAAGTCTCGCGAAGAGTTCACTGCTGCGGATTTCAAAGTGGATAATCTCGATCGAGTTGCAAGGAATGTGATCCAGTCTACCGTATCAGATGCTCATCTAGCAAGGATCATGAAATGTAAAACAACAAAAGAAATGTGGGAAACCCTAGCCCTCCTCTCACGCGGAAACGAGAAAATCAAGGAGAACAAATTATCTGTTCTCATGAGAGAATTTGAGGCGCTAGCAATGAAGCAGAATGAAAGCATGGAAGCTTTCGAGACCCGAGTTCTGAATCTAGTCACCACGCTTTGCACTCTCGGCAAGGATTTATCACACAAGGAAATCAACACCAAGGTCTGCCATGCACTCTCTGGAAAGTGGCAGACAATTAAAGAAAATTGTCTCTTCAACAAGGATTTGGGGGCTCAATCTCCAGGGAGGCCTTGTTCTCGGATTTTAAAGTGATGGAGTTCTACATCAACAAGAAGGAACTCAAAGAAAACGAAGAGGAAGGGAAGACAAATCCACTCGAGAAGGGTCTCGCTTTCAAAGCCGCTGAGAACAACAAAGCGGATTCATCTTGCACATTCTCCCATGTTGACATAGCGGACATGTCGAAGGAAAAATTGAAAGAGTTCGCTCTTTCATTGATGAGAGGATTCAACACATCAAGCGCTCGTGCTGCCAAATACAAGCGTTTTTATAAGAAGCAGCAAGGACCGCTTGGTCGCTTGGCAAGAAAAGGGAAAGCGGAGTCCAGTGCCGCTCGAGGATCACCCGGAGTGAAGTATACCGTCAAATGCTATGAGTGCCATAATATGGGCCACTACAAGTCTGAGTGCCCCTCGCTATCAGAGAAAGAGCGAGATGAGATAAAGGCCCGACAGAATTCCCGCAAGGCCTGCTGTGGAGGTAGCATCAGCCCCGATTGATGGAGTGAACCATGATGAGGATCAGTTCACCGATGATGAAGCTGAAGCGACCCAATTGTTGCTTGATATGGGGATGCTTGCTATTTCACCTAAACGCGCTCCTAATAGAAAGAGATCAATGTAAAAAGATATCGACAATGCCTCAAGGTTATCCGATTAGGCCTAGACTTTGTATTAGAGAAGGATTCTACTTGTAAGCCTATAAATAAAGACGGTAGGATAGAAGAGGGGACATAAAAAACTCTGAAATTCTCATACACCAAGAGCAATACATATTTTCCCTTCTTCCCCGTGGACGTAGATCTGCCTCAAGCTGATCGAACCACGTAAATCGCTTGCGTTTTTGCACTTTTTTTATGTTCTTCGTCATAGTAACAAGGCCCAAAAAAAACACGATCGATCGTATATATTCAATGAAATAGATGTTATATTTCATTTATATATGCATATAAATATATGATATTATCAATTGTAAATTGTACATTTGTTTTTAGAGAAAGGTATCGAGGCTTTTTTCCTAGCTATTATTATTACTATTATTATTATTCTTATTATTAATGCTCTTCCCTTCATACTCTATTTCGTGCATGTGTAATATATATATATATATATATTGATGGAGTATGGTCCAACACCCACCAGCCCAGTTACCAGGCCTAGCTATTCTAGACTTACAACAACTGGTCTGGTAAGAGCATTGGACCTCTCAAGCTCTCTAGAAGCTTGGCAAGATCCCTCGGTCGACACCTAGTCTTTCTCCCCGGCATCAGCGAACCCAGGCCAGTACCTCGATTCTACCGAGGTACCACTCACGTCCTCGGATAAGACGCAAGTACCTCGGCCTTGCCAAGGTATACACCTCCGGTTACTGAGGTGTCACCAGCGTCTGTGAAACGATTATAATCAACCCCGAGATTTCCGCCGCCAATCACTCCCACTATCTTGGAAGGTCGTAACGGCCAGCCCATAACAGCCGCCAATCAAGGGATCGTTACCGGACAGCTTGGCACTTACCATGCACGTCCAAGTAAGGCTCATGGGCCACTAGGGACGGGCTGGGCGAAGCCCATGCAGAAGATACATTCACATAAATAGTTAGTCATCATATGAGAAACATACACTATCTTGTACACTGATATTGTATTCTTTGATCAATAAAGACAGAAACCCCATTACTCCCGTGGACATAGATTTACCTTCGCAGATCGAACCATGTTAAACCTCTATGTCTATCTTTTATTATCATACTGTTACAACCTCTTTGGGATTTAGGGATCGATCATTGGCGCCGTCTTTGGGAACAACAAATTCGTGAGTTAGATCCCCTTACTTGCAAACCCAAATTATGTTGTAATGGCAATTACACGTGCGAACAGAGGAGGCAACAATAGCAGAAGAGGGCCAAGGCGCAGGCCTAGGAAGGAGCCCGTTCGTGACATGGTCCTGGAGGGCGTGGAAACCCTCGACGACCAGGGTAATACTCGCCGGTCAGCGAGCAGGGATCCGGGGCCGTCCCGGAACCAGAGGCGTGAACGGGAAGCGGATCAGCATGACCTCAACGCGGTTGTCCGTCTATTCCTGGAGGAACGACAGGGAGAGTTTGAGGAATTCCTCCATCAAGGAAAAAGACAGCCCCGACAAGAAACGGAGGGAGAGGCGACCTCCCGACCGCGGAGGAATCGGGAGCCCGAACCCTCCCGCCATGACGGTCATAGGAGCGAAGCACCCCGCAATCCTTCTCCTCTCAACCCCCACCTCCACCTCACAATGGCTACCAAGGTGGGGTACCCTAAAACGTACCCCCACCCCACCTCCCCCATTCATGCAAACATCTCCACCTTTTGCGCCGCCCTACCAACCTCAAGAACAAATGCACGGTTTTGAGATGTACGGGGCTCTTCGCACCCCGTTATCGAACGACATAGTCCATACACCACTCACGTTCAACTACAAGGTCCCACCGTTCACATATGATGGGCTTACTTATCACCGCGATTTCGTGGGGAGGTATCCATATAACATGATGAACCAATTAATCAACGAGGTTCACATGTGCAAGGTGTTCCCCGAGTTGCTTATTGGGAACGCACGACGTTGGTTTGATAGCCTGCCCGCCGGCAGTATCAGATTGTACGCAGCTTTACTGACGGCTTTCTACATCTGTTTCTTCCAGAAGGCCGAGACACAGCTCACTCCGGCCCACCTCATGTCCATTAAGCAAGGTCGTAACGAGCCCATAAGCGACTTCATGACCAGATTCAACCAAGAGTGCCTGAAGGTTGAAGATCTTAATGCTTGCTCATTATTTCGGCCTTCCAGAATGGCATCCTCCCAGGAGCTCTCTTCAAAGAACTCGTGAAGGCTAATCCACGGACAACACATGAAATATGGCATATTGTGGATCAATTTGCTCGTGCCAATGATGCAGATCGGCGCAAGAGGACCTTGAGCAACGTCTAGTGAGAGAAACAGAAGAACGATGACCGCGGTGAGCAGAACCGAGGTCATAGGAGCGCCTTTGACAGGCTCCAGAAAGGACCTTTGCAGTCTAGGCTTGGACCCCGGCAAGAGCCGCCGAGGTCCCAACCACCATTTACCCCACTGAACAAGCCGAGAGCCGAAATTTTCGAGCTACACTGTGACTTGTTCGACAAGCCAAAGCCTATGACAAAATCGTTTAAGCGGCGGAGCCAAGACAAGTACTGCGCGTTCCATGAAGACAACGGTCATGAGATCGAGGAGTGCAGGGACTTAGCTGCTGACATAGAGACCCTGGTTAAAACTGGGGTACTGAAAAAGTACCAAGACCACCACCAAGCCAAAGGGAAATTGAAGCAGGGGAGATCAGGTTGCGCTCCGCCTGCTGAAAAGAAGACAAAGAGAGACCCCGAGGAGGATGATGAACCTCAGCCTCAGTACGACGGGGTCATCACCACAATCACGACATTACCAGCGGGGAAGACAAAGTCCTCGCTGAAAGCTGAAAGCTGAGGTTTAACCTCGGAAGAACAATCAGGGATGCGCCTTAAGAAGGATGAGGCGCTTACCTTCTCTGAAGATGACCCGGTGCCACCCATCACTCTGTATCAGGATGCCATAGTCATCCACACGGGGGTGGCGTTCACCGTGTCTTCGTAGACACCGGTGCGTCGGTGAGCATCCTATTCAAGGACTGCTTTGACAAGCTCGGTGTTGACACTGCCCGCATGTTGCGAGCACCGCTCTCGCTGAAGAGTTTCGTACAGGAGTGCACCACCCCGGAGGGAATAGTCAATCTTCTCGTTACAGTGGGGAAAGCTCCGATAAGCTCCATGGCTTGGATCCAGTTCTTCGTAGTAAAATCTAGCTCTCCCTATAACATAATTCTTGGGAGGAACTGGTTAAATGCGCTACGAGCTGTCTGTTCCACCTACCATCTCACCATTAAGATCCCTACCAAGGGAGGGATCACATCCATCAGGGGGACCAGAAGCGATCTAAGGAGTGCATGCCGATAGCTCTCCGAGGTGCTGACACGTCCACCCAACACAAGCAGGCATAGCAATCATAGCAAACTGAGGGGCTACAGCTCGACCCGAGCTCCATGGAAGTTCCACTGTACGAGGATGATCCGAGCAAGACAGTTCAGGTCGGATTCGCAGTGGAACAAGGTCTCCGAGAAATAGCCATACAGCTCCTCAGGTCGTACAGGGATGTGTTTGCCTGGTCACCTCTCGACGTGACCGGGGTTTCACCGAGCTTAATCACACATCGGATTAACATCGACCCAGCTGTCAAACCAGTGAAGCAGAAGCAACGACTGTTCGCGGCTGAGAGGAACGAGGTCATCCGCACCGAGGTTCAATAATTGCTGGAAGCCCAGATCCTTTTCGAGGTCAAGTACCCGACCTGGATAGCTAATCCAATGATGGTCAAGAAAGAAGGAGGAGACTGGTGGATGTGTATCGATTACACTGACCTCAACAAACATTGTCCCAGAGATTTATACCCCCTGCCGAACATTGATAAGAAGGTGGAAGCCCTTGTAGGTTTTAATATTTTTTGTTTTTTGGATTTGTACAAGGGATACCATCAAGTACTAATGAATGAAGAGGACGCGGCTAAGACTGGGTTCATTACCGATTTCGGTATTTTTGCTTACAAGAAGATGTCATTCGGATTAAAAAACGTCGGCGCAACTTATCAACGCATGGTGGACAAATTATTTAAGCAACACATCGGCGAAAATGTAGAGATATACGTGGATGACATAGTGGTCAAAAGCAAAGAACCAGACACATGAATCACCGACCTCCACACGACTTTGGATGTGCTCCGACAGGCTAACTTGAAGCTAAACCCAAAGAAGTGTACATTCCTGGTAGAAACGGGGAAATTCCTAGGGTGCTTGGTCTCAAAGGACGGCCTTAGAGCCAGTCCGTCAAAAGTCCGAGCAGTCCAAGACATGGCGATGCCGAGATCAGTTCATGATGTGCAGAAGCTGACCGGGTGTCTGGCGGCACTTAGCAGATTCCTATCACAAGCCGTAGAAAAACAAATGTCGTTCTTTAAGATGTTGAAAAAAGCTCCAAAGTTCGAATGGGGAGAAGATCAGAGGAAGGCATTCGACGAGCTGAAGAAGTACCTAGCCGAGCTCCCGATGTAAGCGGCTCCCACCCCGGGAGAAGACCTCTCCTTATACCTCGCGGCCTCAGAGGAGACAGTTAGCGTCGTGCTGGTCAAGGAAGAAGGGCGTCAACAGCGACCGGTGTACTTCATCAGCCGAGCCCTCAAGGGGGCTGAGACAAGATACCAGCCCCTGGAGAAGGTCGTTCTGGCATTGGTCAACGCTTCACGAAGGCTGCGTCCGTACTTCCATGCTCATACGATAAAAGTCCTTACCGACCTCCCGCTACGCCAAGTCCTGACTAAACTAGAAGCGTCGGGAAGGATAGCGAAATGGGCGATTGAAATGGGAGAGTATTCCTTGGAGTTCCTTCCTCGGAAGTCCATCAAAGGGCAGGCCCTCGCAGATTTCTTAGTGGAACCTCGGTTGCGAGAGGAAGCACCGTTGCCACCTCCCGCCGAGGTAGAAAAAGTACCCGAGGAAGAACCCGCCGACTGTTGGCTTGGATACGTTGATGGAGCATCTGCAAAATCAGGAAGTGGGGCAGGAATCCTACTTATTGCCCTAGATGGACATGAGGTAACCCATTCACTCCGTTTTACCTTTTCCGCAACCAATAACGAGGCAATGCATGAAGCCCTGATTTCTGGGCTTCGCGTAGCACATACTCTCCAAGTACAGAATATAAAAATCCATAGCGACTCCCAAGTAGTCGTGGGGCACATGCTGAGAACAAGTGAAGCGAAGGGCGAACGGATGAAGAAGTACTTGGAAAAAGCTCGGCAGTGGCGTAGAAATTCTCGTACTTCCAAATTGTTCGGATTCCACGGACGGAGAATAGCCGAGCTGACGCGTTGAGTAAGGGATACCTACTGGCAAACTCCTTTCCTACGGAAGAGGTAAACCACCGGAGTATTGAAGAAGATGAAGTCTAGTCCCTCTCTACAGAGCCAAACTGGATGACCCTAATCCTCTCCTACCTACTAGATGGGAGCCTGCCGGACGACAAACTTGAAGCTCGCAAGATCTTATGCAGATCTACTCAGTACGAGCAGCAGCAGGGGGTCCTTTACAAGAAAGCTTACCTTCAGCCGCTACTACGGTGTGTCGGATCGGAAGAGGCAGACTACGTACTTCGGGAAGTACACGAAGGGTCATGTGGAAGCCACATCGGAGCCAGGGCGCTAGCTAAGAAAGTGTTGAGGTGGGGATATTATTGGCCCACCATGGTAAAAGATGCTACGCAGCTGGTCAAGACGTGTGAAAACTGTCAAGTGCATAGCAACGTCCCAAGGTTACCACAAACCGAGCTCTCCAGCATGCAGAGCCCATGGCCATTCATGCAGTGGGACATCGATATAGTAGGACCATTTGAGCGAGCTCCAGGACAGTTGAGATTTCTGATCGTAGCTATAGATTACTTAACGAAGTGGGTGGAGGCCGAGCCTCTGGCAACAATAACCAGCCTCAAAGCCCGGAACTTCGTATGGAAATACATAGCGTGCCGTTTCGGCATACCCCTAGTATCGGATAACGGCACACAGTTCATGGACAAGGTCAAAATTGGTGTGAAGACCGCGGAATTCAGCAGAAGTTCACCTCGGTAGCAAATCCACAGGCGAATGGGCAAACCGAGGCGACCAACAGAACGCTGGTCAAAGGGCTGAAGACACGGCTGGACCGAGCTAAAGGGAAGTGGGCCGAGAATTTACCCCAAGTTCTCTGGTCATACCGGATAACACCTCACACGGCCACGGGAGAAACACCCTATAGTTTGGTATACGGGGCCGAGGCGGTGATCCCGGTGGAGATCGGTCTGCCGAGCCCACGCACAACCAACTTTACAGCGGAGCTGAACGAGGAAAACCTCCGAGCAGGGCTTGACCTACTGGAAGAAATAAGGGAGCTAGCCTTCATCACTGAAGCTCGGTACAACCAACGGGTGAAGACTCGGGAATTCAAAGTGGGAGACCTCGTGCTCAGGAATAACGAGGTGAGCAAAGCGGAGAAGCTCGGCAAGCTCGAACCGACGTGGGAAGGCCCATACCAATTCACGGAGGTGTACGGGAAAGGCACATACAAGCTAGCAAACATGTCTGGTGAGCCTCACCCCGGACTTGGCACATTTCAAATTTAAAAAAGTACTTTGTATAAGTGGGGAGTCCTGCATGTGTCCATTTTCAAAGTCCATTGTACAAAGTTGTTCATTCTTTTAATAAAATTTATCTTTGCATTCTAAAATATCTCTTTTACACGTCAATTTTTACTTTGTGTTGTCCGTACCCACCTATACTTCGTACTTTAATTTTTAAATCATGTCACAAAAGGCTGGCCCCCTTTTGAGACACTGATTAGGAGAGCGGTCGAAGTCTTGTTGAAAGACAAAAGACCCTCCAACTACTAGAAACCTAATAAGGGAGAAGAAACGCCCCTTGGGGTGACACTACTCCCTTAAAAAGGATAATTTAACTCTTCTACCATGAGGAGTCTCTCACAAGCGCACGCAAGGAGACCACTCCTAGCGATAAAACTCACCGAACAAAGAACATAAACCTCGGCAATAGCGGAGGGTCGCTCCCTCCGGCGGAATCGAGGCCAAGGTGCGTTATTTACAGCACTACCGATTCATACACCTATTGAAGTTTATGTCAAAAAACAGTTGGCACTTTATAAGGGAAAGCTGTAGTAAAAGAATGTACGACGTATACTATTACAAGCTACATGAATACTACGAGCTACCCGTCCTACTGCCATCAGCTGTACCAGTGCGAAGAATAGCATCCAAGTTTACACGACCCCCCGAGCTACCACCCTTAGTATCACCGTGTCCTCTTCGACCATCGGTGGTAGCAGCGGACCTGTTTCCCCTACCTCTACCACGGCGTCTCTCTTGCTCGGCATAAGGTTCCGGAGGAACTATAGTGGTACCACCAGGGAGGGGAGTGTCTGCTATTACTTTCATTAAGCTCGGATAGCGGGTCTCGTACAAGCCGTACATCTTGGAGTAATTCCTCAGCTCATGAACGAGAGATCGGTATTCCTCAGTAAAAGTGCAACCAACCTTCTCAAGGGTCTCGCATTTCTGCCATATCTCGTAAATCTTATCTTCAACTTCGGTAATGGTGAGACCCCATTCCTGCGGATGATGTCCTCGTACTCGACGTTTTCCTCGGTGATGACCCATCTCTCTGTGACAGTCTTCTTCAGCCCAGCTTCCAGATCTTTTAACCGTTGCTGAGCGTCCATAAATTGTGCAGCTAGTCTGTCAAGCTCTATTTGGCTCTCTTTAGCCTTCAACTCAGCATCATCAGTGGCCTGGGTATACATGTCTATCCAATATTCGGTATCCTTCCTAGCATCATCAGCATCATCCGTAGCCTGTGAGTACATGATAAAGCTTTCGCGATAAGTCATGCAGCTCGGTCATGTAGTGTTCATGAGGATTTGTTGGAGGCTACAAGAATGGGAAATAAAAGAAGAACACGATGAGGATAAAGCGATAGTTTGCAAAAGAAATTTCATTAATATTTTGAAAGGCAAGTACATTAGGAGGGCACGTTGCCCGAGGTACAAAAAGGGAAGCCAAGAATCCTAACTACAAGAGGAGATGACTCATACATCTTCCTCGGCGTCATGAGCCAGTTGATGCACGTTGGAAGTGTCCAACATCTCTTGGTCGTGATCCTCGGTGCGACCACCACCATCACCTCCGCCGGTGCCGCCCTCGCCGCCTTCTTCCTCCTCCTCTTCATCAGCCCCGACGTGGCCACCACCAGGGATAGTTGGCTGCATCACCTCGGCCGGCTCAACGACACCAGCCGATACCAAAGATGCCTCCATGACAACATCTTGGTCGGTAGTGCAAGCACGCACTACCTCGGCGGAGAGGGGAGCGGACGAAGACGCAAGCTCCTCCAGCAATGGCAGGGACTGTAGCCGAGCCTTGACGACGCGGGCATAGGCATCCACCCCTCCACCCGCCCTCAGCAGCCCGGCCAAGTTACTCACCAGGGCTGAGAACTGAAGACAAGTGAAGAGTTTCTCCGTGTACACGCGGAGAGCCCCACCCTGAGATGCCACCACGCCCGCCATCTTAAGCTGGTGCTGCTGCTGCTGTTGCCTCACCTGCAACAGCTCGGTCCGGGCGGCGGCAGCCTCGGCCTCACTCTTTTTCTACGCCTGTAGAGCCAGGGACGCGGGCGCTCAGAATCGTCAACCTTCTCCCGGAGGCGGGAGATGTCGTCGTCAGCCTTCACCAGAGCCCGGTTAAGCTGCCGAAGCTCGGCAACACCATGCTCCATGTCGGCCAGGACTCGCCTGGCTCGCTGAAATAGCGGAGTACGAAGTAAGTAAGTTAGCCTAATATTCACAAATAACTACGTGGCAAGCAATTACCTCGACCGCGCTTGAGGGCCACTCGGGGTCCTCAGTAGACCCAAAGGAGACATCGACAGGCCTAGCCCCGGCCTCGGTTAAGATGGGGCCAACGGAAAAAGAAGGCTATCGAGTGAACCTCGTAATTACAGCCGACGTGTCGTCGGCGGTCCTCTCCCAGGAGGCGGGAGAGGGAGATACAGTTACGGAAGACGGAGAGACGATCTTCTGCTTTTTGGAAGCCGGAAGATCGGTAGGCAAGGACACTGCCGGTTGGCGTTCTCGGCCCTTGCCATGGCCTTTCCCCTTGACCTTCTCCGCTGGCCAGAAAGACACTGCAAAATTAACCAAAATAAAAAAAAAGCAAGGGAAAAGAGAGGAAGAATACGATAACAAGCTCGGCAAACCAATCTCACCCTTGGAAACCTCGGCACCACCAGCCACAACGGCAGGGCGGAGGCCGGCCTCATCAAGCTCAGGCTCGGTATAGCATTTAAAAATAATACCTATTTTATCAAGTTCGTCCTCGAGCTTACCGAGGCTCTCTACGCGAGTTCGCCCTATGGGCTGGACCCGCCACTCAAAAGAAAGGGCCCCAGCCCCAGAACAGAAAAAGAACCGGGCCTGCCAGTCCGGGTGTTTGGATTTAATTTTGGGCTTAAAGCCTAGGAGGGGAGAAGAGTAATACCACGATCCCAATTTTTTGAATTGGAAGCATCGCAGTATCACGTCGAGGGTAAGAGGAGAACCTAGCCTAGTAACTTCTACGGCCAAAGGGATTAAGTGCATGAAAGAGTTAGGAGTCAGTTGGCCCAACGGAGGCTTGAACCTATTAAGGAACTCTATGAACACAGGAAGGAGGGGAAGGCGTAGACCGGACACCAAACATGCTTCATAAACTGTGCAGAATCCCTCCGACGGCCGGTTGGCCCTATCACTAGGTCCGGCCGCTTGGATTTGACAGCTTTCGGGAATGTGAAAGCGATGACGGATATAACTAAGTTCTTCCTCCCCAGAGTTGACAGGAAGTCAGAAACATCCACGGATTTGGACGTCTTGGCGGTGATCGAAGACTCGGGTAGAGAGTCCAGCACCGACTCTGCTATGCTATCCCCACCCTCAACATGCAAAGATGAAGATGACATGACTTACTTGTGGATGCTACGTCGAGGAAACGCGAAAACAGTTAGGGGAGTTCACCGGAAAACTGTCGGAAATCGCTTGGGGATGAGAGGATTTCTTGGGGTATCGGAAATGTGCAGAAAGTAAAGTGAAGAATTGAAAAGGCACTGTACTTTTGTTCAAAAGGTAGGCGGCGTTTCGCATCCCCGTAAAAAGGCGGGAAACCCAAGCGTCGCAATGATTAGGGTTTACGCGCGGGACCCACACTCTACGCGCGGGAAGCTCGCTAGAGCTCAGCTCGGTCACGACTACTCACTAATACTTCGGAAGGACTAGATAAGACCTCCTCCTCCTTGTCTCGCTTATGGGGGGTTCTGATGGAGTATGACCCAACACCCACCAACCCAGTTACCAGGCCCAGTTTATTCTGGACCTACAACAACTGGTCTGGTAAGAGCGTCGGACCTCTCAAGCTCTCTGGAAGCTTGGCAAGGTTCCTCGGTCAACACCTAGCCTTTCTCCCCGGCACCAACGAGCCTAGGCAAGTACCTCGTTTCCACCGAGGTATCACTCACTTCCTCAGACAAGACACGAGTACCTCGGCCCCGCCGAGGCATACACCTCCGGCCTACCGAGGTGTCACCAGCGCCTGTGAAACGGTTACAATTAGCCCCGAGATTTCCGCCACCGATCACTCCCACTATCTTGGGAGGCTGTAACGGCCAGCCCATAACGGCCGCCAATCAAGTGATTGTTACCGGATAGCTTGGTAGATGCCATGCACGTCCAAGTAAGGTTCATGGGCCGCAAAAGATGGGCTTGGCAAAACCCACGGAAAAGATACATTCATATAAATAGTTAGTTGACGTATGATAAACATACGTTATCTTGTACTCTGATACTATACCCATTAAGCAATAAAAGCAAAAAACCCCTTTTACTCCCGTGGGCGTAGATCTACTTCAGTAGATCGAACCATGTTAAACCTATGTGTTCATCTTTCGTGTTTTTGCTGTTATAACCTCTTTGAGATTTAGGGATCGATCAAGTATCAACATGTAGTTTGCGTATTAGTATCATTTTTTTCTTCCAATGTTTTAAAAACCGGACCGGCCGACGAATCGGTGAGGCTATTGGTTCACCGGTTCACTGGTCGGACCGGTTCAACCACTGGTAGGACCGGAATACTGTAGCATATATATATAATTAAATATATTATACAAATATCATAATTTAGTGAATGATAAACAAAAAAGAGATAAATTGTAGAACATAAATCTTAAATCTTAATAACATTACATGTCAAACAAGTCTATAAATTTATAAATAAGTTCAAACTTCAAATATCTCAAACATAAATAAATGAAAAGTCATAAACTCAAAATATAATATTCATAAATAATCTATTTCACTATCACTTTTATTTTCAACTTAGAGAAGTGTTGCGTGAAAAATCAATTTTAGAAAAAAATAAAAAAATAAATAAAATAATTATGAATCGGCCGGTTCGCCGGCCCGACCGGTCCGAGCGGCTGGTTTGCACTTTTCACACCGGTTCATTTTCTGGCGGTTTTTACATGCGAACAGGACCGGACAGGGCACCGGTTCGCGGTCGAATCGGTCCGTCCGGCCGGTCCAGTCCGGTTTTTAAAACACAGAGTAGTAGGTGCCCGCACATTACGATAAGTAAAATCAAAATCAAATGAAAATGATTAACGTCAATAATAAAAGTAGACAATTAGGTGTAGGTAATACCAGTCACATTTAGCTGGTTGACATAAATGAAAATATAAAGGTAAATAAACCGATTATATAATTATTGTGTAACGACAGTTTCTACTTCGAGGGCAGTTTGGACATTTTGCATATTACAATCGAGTAATGCTTTCTATTTTTAGGGGTGAATAATTATTATCTATACTACTATATAATAATTATCCAGCCCCCTATATATAGAAGTGTTAACATTTTTTAATGTCCAAAATACCCTTGCACCTTCCAAAAATAGAAAGTGGTATAAGGTACAGATCCGGGTTCGAGTCCCGGCTGATGCATTTTTTTTTTTAATTATACTTCTAGGCTACTTTCACTCTCCAATAACTTTTATTTTTAATTTGCTTGATAAATTGTTTGACCGCAAATACAATTTATATTTAATTCTTCCCGACGCAACGCGCGGGTACCACGCTAGTATAGTAATATATATATATACTCAAAATTATTAAAGAAAAAATAGCAATATAAGAAAAAAATACCGTTGAGCTCCTATATATATATATATCATAATATCTCCTGGGTAATGTATTCCTCCATCTCCATAACAATGATTAGTATCTCTTCCTCTCTCCTCCTCCTCTCTCTCTTCCTACTACCTCTCATCTTCCTCCTCATCTTTCGGAGAAAATCACCGGAAAAGCTACCGCCGGGATCATTAGGAATACCGTTGATCGGTCAGAGCCTCAGCCTCCTTTGGGCCATGCGTGCGAACACCGCCGAGAAATGGATTGCCGACAGAGCTCGAAGATACGGCGCCGTTTCGAAGCTGAGCCTGTTCGGCAAACCGACTGTGTTCATATACGGCCAGGCTGCGAACAGGTTTTTGTTCTCCGGCGATGGAAACAGATTGAGCAATCAGCAGACTGATTCGGTGAGGATGATCTTAGGGGATCGGTGCCTCCTGGAGCTAGTTGGAGAGGATCACAAGAGGATAAGGAATGCTCTTGCTTCCTTCCTCAAGCCTGATAGCTTGAAGAATTATATTGGGGAGATGGAAGAAGAAGTCGGGATACACCTTCAAATGCATTGGAATGGCAAAACCACCCTCAAGGTATGTGTGTGAAGTTAGCACTCATGATTTGGGGTGTTAAGCTTATAACTTAGCTTATAGGAGATGTTTCACTGCTTATAATGTTGTTAAAAGTGTTTGATAAAATAAGTTGTTTAAGAGTTTATAAGTTGTATAAATAAATTCCAATGACTTATATATAGCCGTCGAAAAATAAACTCCTCTATCCCAACTTATTGTTTTCAACTTTTACTTTTTGTCCATATAACTTTATCTATACTACTATATAATGATTATCTATCCTTTTAAAAATAGAAAGTGTTACACAATAATTATATTTGAAATTATCAAACTGTCCCCACCTCCATAAATAAAAGCTGTTACAAAATAATATTATCAATTGTCTTCTCATCTCACGATATAAGTATTTTAAACCATTAATTGATTACTTACTTTTATTGTTGACGTTAGCAATCTTGATTTGGTGTTGATTGTATCCGTCGCAACGCGCGGGCACTATGCTAATTTTATTTTTATATTTACTTACGCTTGATGTTGTAACATTATGAATTCAATTTTTTTTTTTACTTTTTATATATATTTAAAATTTTTATTCTTTATTACCTCTTTAAGCTTATAAGCTCTTTTATCCAAATACTTTAACAATGTATAAGCTCTTACCATTACACATTTTATAAGCTCTTAAATATCTTATGAACTCTTAAATTTTATAGGTTCTTAAATAACCTATGTTTAAGTCGACTAGGAGAGTTATAATTAGAATCATTATATTTCAATAATATGGATATTGTTGAAAATTATACTAGTATATTTTATTTTAAGTTAAGAAAACTTGTTATGAATGTTATGGGAGAGCCTACGAAGATTATATAGAATTGAGCAAGTTCAAGCTTTTCTTTTGTGGATTCTATCAGGTTCTGCCCTTGATGAAGACGCTGACATTCAACATAATCTGCTCACTTCTCTTTGGCGTCGAGAGAGGAGCACGAAGAGATAAATTCGTGCTTCATTTTCAAGAGATGATCGACGGGATGTGGTCCATCCCCGTCGATTTGCCCTTCACACGCTTCAACCGGAGCCTCAAGGCGAGCGCTACAGTCCAGAAGATGTTGAAAGATCTCATATCCGAGAAAAGGGCTCAGCTCTCGAGTGGCGTATCATCTCGTCAAGACCTCATTTCCTGCTTGCTCAGCATGCGCAGCGAAGGCGATCAAGAACTCGTGTCGGATGACGAGATTATACATAATGTTATGCTCATTATGATTGCAGGCCATGATACTTCCTCAATCTTGATCACTTTTATGGTGAGAGTTTTGGCTAATGATCAAGATATATATGCAGCAGTTCTCAAAGGTATCAACTATTTTTTGTTCTTAATTTGTTGCGTTTCGTAATGACTACGAATGACGAACATGAAACGATTCATTGGTTCACAGAGCAAGAAGAGATCAAGAAGAAAAGTGGAGATGATCATTTGACATGGGAAGATCTTGGCAAGATGAAGTATACTTGGAGAGTGGCAATGGAGACTCTTCGAGTATTCCCTCCGGTGTTCGGA
>JAOWBJ010118142.1:0-13648 GCA_028566335.1 Monarda citriodora | reverse complement strand
GCGTTTCGTACTCATTCCGGGCACTACGAGTTTTTGGTAATGCCTTTCGGCTTGACCAATGCGCCGGCGACTTTCCAGAGTCTCATGAACGATATATTTCGGCCTTTCTTACGTCGTTTTGTATTGGTGTTTTTTGACGACATTCTCATCTACAGCAGCTCGTGGCGCGATCATCTCACTCACCTCCGACGGGTTTTGCAGGCCTTACAATCACACTCTTTGGTGATTAACCCGAAGAAGTGTCTTTTTGCGCGCGAAGAGGTGGAGTATTTGGGCCACATTGTATCTTATGAAGGCGTGCGTATGGATCCTCACAAGATTTCCGCTGTCATGCGTTGGCCCACCCCGAAGTCGCTCAAAGGGGTGCGCGGCTTCCTTGGTCTCACCGGGTACTACCGCCGTTTCATCAAGGATTATGGGAAGATCGCCGCGCCGCTCACTGCACTACTCAAAAAGGCGGACACCAGCACTGCCCGCGTTACTTGGCAGTGGCCGAGCACAGCCGAGGCCGCCTTCCAGCAGCTCAAGTCCGCCCTCACCTCGGCTCCTCTTCTCCGCACCCCGGATTTTTCCAAGCAGTTTGTGATCGAGTGCGACGCCTCCGGCGTGGGCATCGGTGCAGTTCTTATGCAGGAGAGTCGACCCGTGGCGTACTTCAGCAAATCCCTCTCTGGTCGCTGGCTCTCTCGTTCGGCCTACGAGAAGGAGCTCATGGCGTTGGTTTTGTCGATACACCATTGGCGGCCGTACCTCTTGGGTCGTCATTTCTTGGTCCACACGGATCAACGCAGTCTCCGCCAACTTCTTGCTCATCCATTGACGACTCCGGCGCAGCAGAACTGGGCGGCGAAGCTTTTGGGGTACGATTTTTCAATTATCTACAAGGAAGGTCGTTTGAACAAAGCGGCGGATGCCCTCTCGCGCCGCGATTCAGACGTGGTGGAACTGAATGCCCTCTCTCGGCCTCAATGGTTGGACTGGCAGACTTTGCAGCGTGAGGTACGTGCAGATCCTTCTTTTTCCAGAATTATCACTTCTCTGTCCAGTGGTGAAGCTGCTCCTCCGCATTTCTCATTGGTGCACGGCGATTTATTCTACAAGGGCCGGCTGGTGCTCTCGCCCGTTTCCACTTGGCTGCCGAAACTTATGGCCGAGTTCCACCACTCTCCCACGGGCGGCCACGCGGGAGCTTACCGTACTTATCGTCGTTTGGCTGCTAATTTTTATTGGCCAGGTATGATGAAGCAAATCACTCAATTTGTTGCTGCATGTGCTATTTGTCAAAAATGCAAGTCCGACACCCGAACCCCGGCTGGACTTCTTTCGCCGCTGCCCATTCCAACGCGCATTTGGGAAGATGTGAGCATGGATTTTATCTCCGGGCTTCCACGTTCGCAAGGGCACGACTGCATATTTGTCGTGGTCGATCGGCTCTCAAAATATGGCCATTTCATGGGTTTGCGACATCCCTTCTCCGCCAAGCAAGTCGCGGACGTCTTCACTCGCGAGGTAGTACGCTTGCACGGCATTCCTCGTTCCATCGTCTCGGATCGCGATCCGATTTTCCTCAGTTCGTTTTGGCAGGAACTGTTTCGTGCGTCGGGCACGAAGTTGCGGATGAGTTCGGCATACCATCCGGAAACGGATGGCCAAACGGAGGTTCTTAACCGCTGCATTCAACAATATTTGCGGTGTTTTTCGTCGGACAGACCTACACAGTGGTATCGGTGGCTCTCTTGGGCGGAATTCTGTTATAACACAAGCCATCACTCAGCCGCGGCCACGACCCCCTTTGAAGCAGTTTATGGCCGGCCGCCCCCTACACTCCATTCCTACCTTCCCGGCGAGATCCGAGTGCCGGCGGCAGCCGAGGCCCTGCGTGATCGCGACTCCTTACTCGTGGAATTGCGTGCTCATCTTCAGCAGGCCCAACATCGCATGGTGCGGGCAGCCAACAAGCATCGTCGCGATGTTCAATTCGCGGTAGGCGATTTGGTTTACCTCAAATTTCGTCCCTATCGCCAATCTACATTGTTTAGGAAGTCCAATCGGAAGCTCGCGCCGCGTTTCTTCGGGCCGTTTCGGGTGGAGGCTCGCCTCGGGGATTCTGCGTATCGGCTCCTACTTCCCCCGGATTCGAAGATCCACCCCGTTTTCCACGTCTCCTTGTTGAAAGCGGCAATTGGCTCGGCAGTGGCCGAAACTACTCTTCCTCCAGAATTGCGCGTGGTCGACCCTCCCTATCTTCCCGAGGCCGTCTTGGATCGGCGCGTTGTTAATGGTGTAGACCAGGTTCTGATTCAGTGGGTCGGTTTGCCGCGCGACGACGCCACATGGCTTGACGTAGCCGACGTGCGCGGGCAGTTTCCTACCTTCCGCCTTGCGGACAAGGCTCTTCCGGCGGGGGCGGCAATTGATACACCTGTCTGGCAGGTTTACTCGAGAGGTCGGCGTGGGCACTGGATGGCAACGGATCGCTCGACCGCAGGCGAAGCAGCTGACGCGAGCGCAGGCATCGCGGGCAGTGGGGCACGCGCAGACGTGGCGCCAGCGGGCGCAGATGTGGCGCCAGCGGGCGCGGACATGGCCGACGACGAGCGAGTGGATCGTGATGATGTGGAAGGACTTGGGCCTCAAGAAAGTGGCTGAGGCGGGATCTGTGCAGGAAGGAAACAATATTTGTTTCCTTAGCTATTATTTCCTTTTATTATATTTTCCATAGAATGTAGTAGGGTTTTGATTTATATTGTTGCAGTAGTAATTTGTGAACTTATCCTGGTGATCAATTGCTTTGGGACGCCGTCGGTGCGTAGGTCCTCCTCGTGAGGAAGTTTTGTATTGCTACTCAGTTTCTCCATTATTCAATTGCAGTAGTTTATTGTTTCAATTTGTCAAACCTTTGAGTTACAAACTTATTTACTGTTCTTGCATCTATCCAACAGTTTGTGTGCTTTATTTGCGTCTTTACTCTACCAATTTGGTGCGGTGAACCAATGGCTAAAGGTGCGAACAACAAGGACAAGGACTCGGAGTCGGCTGACTCCCATCTCGACGCGGTTGAGAAGACGCAAGAAGAGCTTTCACACTCCCTTTCCACCTTCATGGAGGAGATGCGCGCCGCTGTGGCTGCACTCACTGCTTCCATCCTCACTCGAACAGGCGAGACATCGCAGGGGTCGGACACGACACCCCCGCCACCTCCACCACCGGCCGCCCCGCTGCTTATGCCCACCTTCGACGGCACGGACGCGTTGTCCTGGCTCGCGCGTGCCGAGCAGTTTTTTCTCGTGTCGTCCACCGAGTTTGCGGCGCGCCTTCCACTAGCCATGGCCGCCTTGGCTGGACCAGCCCTCCCATGGGTTCAGGTACTGAAACGTTACTACCCGACGCTGACTTGGGATCAGTTTACTGCAGAGTTGATGAAGCGGTTTGGCGACAATGCCGCGTTGAATGGCTACGAGGCCTTGGCAGCAATTCGTCACGACGGGTCCTTGCGTGACTATGTTGAGGCCTTCGAGGCGCGTTTGGCTCAGTTACCGGATCTCGTCGATACGCAATATTTGGGAATTTTCTTGGCTAATCTCCGTCCGGATGTGCGACTTCATCTCAAGGCAGCCACAATTACTAATTATTCGGACGCCGTTCACCAGGCTCTCCGTTTCGATGGCCTTCACGCTGGTAAGCCGTCGGTTCCCACTTCAGGTGCATCTCAACCCGCGGCTGTGTCCTCCTTCCGCACGAGCCCGCGTTTTTCTGCTCCACTGTCCCCATCAGCTGGGTCCACGGCTACGCCGCGCCCGTCGCGGCGTTTCCGCAACATTTCCTCCGAAGACTTGAAGCGCCACATGGCCAATGGCACGTGCGTCCGCTGCGGACTGAAGTACACACCCACGCACCGCTGCCCGCCCAAGACCCTCAACGTCATGGTCACAGATGACGACGACGCGGGGGATTCGCATTCCGAGGATGATCAGCCGGCAGAACCAGAGGCCGAGGCTGAGCTTAAGGTATCGGAGCTGTCATGTCATGGCGTGGACTCGCACCACACATTCAAGGTCTTTGGCCTCGTTCGCTCCCGCCAGGTGATGATCATGATCGATAGCGGTGCCAGCAAGAATTTCATCGACATCCAACTGGTCCGTGAGTTGGCACTGCCCGTAACCCCGACACCGCCTTACTCCGTTCAGCTGGGTGACGCTTCCCGGATTACCGTCTCAGGCATGTGCGCCGACTTGCCATTCGAGATCGCTTCGGCCGCTTTCCAGTCCTCCTGCTATCTGTTTCCGCTCCGCAACGTGGACATCATCTTGGGTGTTCCTTGGCTCGCCTCCCTCGGCGAGGTCATTTGTAACTGGCGTCGTATGACCATGTCTTTTGATTACAGGTCCTATCGGCTTTTGCTCCGTGGCGATGCTGGCATCACTCGACGGGTGTGCTCCTCTCGCGAGTTGGGTTCCCTCGACGACGGCGACTGCGGGTGGGTGCTTCGCGCCTTGGACACCTCCTCCTCACCGCCCGAGACAACCTTGGCAGACCACCTCCGCCCATCCGAGCAAGACGCGCTGCTGTCTATCTTGGCCGAGTTTCCAGCCGTCATACAGCCACCGCACGGCCTGCCCCCCAAGCGCCGTACGGACCACCGTATTCCGCTGCAGCCCGGGTCCGCGCCTGTCTCCGTTCGACCCTACCGCTACAACCACATCCAAAAGGACGAGATGGAGAAGTTGGTGGCTGAAATGCTTGCGTCGGGGTTGATTCAGCCGAGTACTAGTCCGTTCTCCAGCCCGGTGTTGCTCGTCCGCAAGAAAGACGGGTCGTGGCGTTTTTGCGTGGACTACCGGGAGCTTAATAAACGCACCATCCCGGATAAATACCCGATTCCGGTCATTCAAGAGCTGCTCGACGAGCTCCACGGCGCGCGCTTCTTTAGCAAGCTGGACTTACGCGCTGGTTACCATCAAATCAGGGTCGACGCCTCCGATGTCCACAAGACTGCGTTTCGTACTCATTCCGGGCACTACGAGTTTTTGGTAATGCCTTTCGGCTTGACCAATGCGCCGGCGACTTTCCAGAGTCTCATGAACGATATATTTCGGCCTTTCTTACGTCGTTTTGTATTGGTGTTTTTTGACGACATTCTCATCTACAGCAGCTCGTGGCGCGATCATCTCACTCACCTCCGACGGGTTTTGCAGGCCTTACAATCACACTCTTTGGTGATTAACCCGAAGAAGTGTCTTTTTGCGCGCGAAGAGGTGGAGTATTTGGGCCACATTGTATCTTATGAAGGCGTGCGTATGGATCCTCACAAGATTTCCGCTGTCATGCGTTGGCCCACCCCGAAGTCGCTCAAAGGGGTGCGCGGCTTCCTTGGTCTCACCGGGTACTACCGCCGTTTCATCAAGGATTATGGGAAGATCGCCGCGCCGCTCACTGCACTACTCAAAAAGGCGGACACCAGCACTGCCCGCGTTACTTGGCAGTGGCCGAGCACAGCCGAGGCCGCCTTCCAGCAGCTCAAGTCCGCCCTCACCTCGGCTCCTCTTCTCCGCACCCCGGATTTTTCCAAGCAGTTTGTGATCGAGTGCGACGCCTCCGGCGTGGGCATCGGTGCAGTTCTTATGCAGGAGAGTCGACCCGTGGCGTACTTCAGCAAATCCCTCTCTGGTCGCTGGCTCTCTCGTTCGGCCTACGAGAAGGAGCTCATGGCGTTGGTTTTGTCGATACACCATTGGCGGCCGTACCTCTTGGGTCGTCATTTCTTGGTCCACACGGATCAACGCAGTCTCCGCCAACTTCTTGCTCATCCATTGACGACTCCGGCGCAGCAGAACTGGGCGGCGAAGCTTTTGGGGTACGATTTTTCAATTATCTACAAGGAAGGTCGTTTGAACAAAGCGGCGGATGCCCTCTCGCGCCGCGATTCAGACGTGGTGGAACTGAATGCCCTCTCTCGGCCTCAATGGTTGGACTGGCAGACTTTGCAGCGTGAGGTACGTGCAGATCCTTCTTTTTCCAGAATTATCACTTCTCTGTCCAGTGGTGAAGCTGCTCCTCCGCATTTCTCATTGGTGCACGGCGATTTATTCTACAAGGGCCGGCTGGTGCTCTCGCCCGTTTCCACTTGGCTGCCGAAACTTATGGCCGAGTTCCACCACTCTCCCACGGGCGGCCACGCGGGAGCTTACCGTACTTATCGTCGTTTGGCTGCTAATTTTTATTGGCCAGGTATGATGAAGCAAATCACTCAATTTGTTGCTGCATGTGCTATTTGTCAAAAATGCAAGTCCGACACCCGAACCCCGGCTGGACTTCTTTCGCCGCTGCCCATTCCAACGCGCATTTGGGAAGATGTGAGCATGGATTTTATCTCCGGGCTTCCACGTTCGCAAGGGCACGACTGCATATTTGTCGTGGTCGATCGGCTCTCAAAATATGGCCATTTCATGGGTTTGCGACATCCCTTCTCCGCCAAGCAAGTCGCGGACGTCTTCACTCGCGAGGTAGTACGCTTGCACGGCATTCCTCGTTCCATCGTCTCGGATCGCGATCCGATTTTCCTCAGTTCGTTTTGGCAGGAACTGTTTCGTGCGTCGGGCACGAAGTTGCGGATGAGTTCGGCATACCATCCGGAAACGGATGGCCAAACGGAGGTTCTTAACCGCTGCATTCAACAATATTTGCGGTGTTTTTCGTCGGACAGACCTACACAGTGGTATCGGTGGCTCTCTTGGGCGGAATTCTGTTATAACACAAGCCATCACTCAGCCGCGGCCACGACCCCCTTTGAAGCAGTTTATGGCCGGCCGCCCCCTACACTCCATTCCTACCTTCCCGGCGAGATCCGAGTGCCGGCGGCAGCCGAGGCCCTGCGTGATCGCGACTCCTTACTCGTGGAATTGCGTGCTCATCTTCAGCAGGCCCAACATCGCATGGTGCGGGCAGCCAACAAGCATCGTCGCGATGTTCAATTCGCGGTAGGCGATTTGGTTTACCTCAAATTTCGTCCCTATCGCCAATCTACATTGTTTAGGAAGTCCAATCGGAAGCTCGCGCCGCGTTTCTTCGGGCCGTTTCGGGTGGAGGCTCGCCTCGGGGATTCTGCGTATCGGCTCCTACTTCCCCCGGATTCGAAGATCCACCCCGTTTTCCACGTCTCCTTGTTGAAAGCGGCAATTGGCTCGGCAGTGGCCGAAACTACTCTTCCTCCAGAATTGCGCGTGGTCGACCCTCCCTATCTTCCCGAGGCCGTCTTGGATCGGCGCGTTGTTAATGGTGTAGACCAGGTTCTGATTCAGTGGGTCGGTTTGCCGCGCGACGACGCCACATGGCTTGACGTAGCCGACGTGCGCGGGCAGTTTCCTACCTTCCGCCTTGCGGACAAGGCTCTTCCGGCGGGGGCGGCAATTGATACACCTGTCTGGCAGGTTTACTCGAGAGGTCGGCGTGGGCACTGGATGGCAACGGATCGCTCGACCGCAGGCGAAGCAGCTGACGCGAGCGCAGGCATCGCGGGCAGTGGGGCACGCGCAGACGTGGCGCCAGCGGGCGCAGATGTGGCGCCAGCGGGCGCGGACATGGCCGACGACGAGCGAGTGGATCGTGATGATGTGGAAGGACTTGGGCCTCAAGAAAGTGGCTGAGGCGGGATCTGTGCAGGAAGGAAACAATATTTGTTTCCTTAGCTATTATTTCCTTTTATTATATTTTCCATAGAATGTAGTAGGGTTTTGATTTATATTGTTGCAGTAGTAATTTGTGAACTTATCCTGGTGATCAATTGCTTTGGGACGCCGTCGGTGCGTAGGTCCTCCTCGTGAGGAAGTTTTGTATTGCTACTCAGTTTCTCCATTATTCAATTGCAGTAGTTTATTGTTTCAATTTGTCAAACCTTTGAGTTACAAACTTATTTACTGTTCTTGCATCTATCCAACAGTTTGTGTGCTTTATTTGCGTCTTTACTCTACCAGTTTAATATTGTGTGACAAGCTCCAAGCAGAAAAATATATTTCTTAATCTAATCCTAACAAGACAGGAAATTAAATGTGTAAGCCAAATGAAAAGAACAACAAATTGTGATGAAAATAGGTTTCACGTAATGAGACAGAACTCAAGATTCACATTAGATAGATGGGAAGGAACAGTGACAAACCGATTCTTGCTTGCTATTAAGCTTTTCTTGTAAATCTTGAAGAGTAGCATCTAAGCGCTTCCTGGTGCAAAAGATAATATCAAAGATGAAGGGAAACTCCATAATAACAAATAGCGAGTTCTGCAATTCCACATTCAACATCATACAGTGTATGCAAACAACATAATCCAAAATGTTAAAGGCTAGTTACGTAGATTACACATATATGGAGTTCAATTTTAAAACAAAAAATGGAAGATGATTCACTCATCGATAATCCCATTTATATTATACTCATAGTATATGGATGATGAAAATTGTTGGAAGCGCCAATTTCATCAGAGACAGACACAGAGAGTAAAAAGGTTTTACACAAATCTGAGAGATGATATTGATCTAAGCACACATACTGAAAGTGATAGTATTAGTAGGCCATCAGCATGCATTAAAAGTTAAAATACAGATGAGATTGAGATGAAGATGAAGATCCATATAGATATAATTCCCGGTGCAGGTCCATCCTAGCTGCAAAACCAATTAAGAGCCAGAGAACTCATATGCACTGTAGCTCCTTTAATATACAAATACAAAAACATAACATTAATACTTTTCCACCTTTATCTGCAGCTTCTTTATTGCTGATTTATGTGTCATTCTTATTATTAAAGCTTTTCGATGTCGAAAGATTTTGTTCAAAAATCAAAACCAGGCAAAAGAAAAGTGCATGAATTGAATTGATATTAATAGGCAGAGGCAGATGTATATGCAAATGCACCAATGTTAAAGCCTTAAAGGCTAGTTACTTAGATTACAATTTACACATATATATGACCTTGCACCAATGCATTGGTTATCAGAATATTGTATCACCTCACAACTTCTAAATATTTATAGGCAAAGAATATCCATTTATTCCAGTTTCATTTCCCATAGCAATCAGTAAATTACCTTCTCAGCTCTTAATCTCTAACAAACATTAAATATGCAGATTAACTTTACAAGTCAGTATATTTGAAGATGATAAGACAAATATCTGATTGTCCTTTTGTGACGAGTCAAACATAACCATCTCTTCTATTGAAATGATCAAATCAATTTCCAAAATCTGAACAACATTTATACTACAGAATCCTGCTTCTTTCAACAGAAGTGAACTACTTTAAATCTTCAAAATGTTGCACATACTATAAAATCCTGCTTCTTTCAACTGCAGTCATCCACTAATTCGCTTAGACCACCTTGATTTAAATGAAATCCCAAACTTTTTAGAAGAAAACAAAACCCAACATCAAATGTGAAAAGGATTTCATCCCCAGTGACACAAAGTGTTAGAGCAAAGCAAGCATCAAAGTTACAGTTGCAATACCACATAACCAATCATACGAAGTTCATCAATGTTTATGGCAAGACTTTTCCTAAAGAGAAACATCAGAAAACCGAGAAGAGGCATACAATTCGGCAGTGATGTATTCAATCCGCTTCCGAACGTTAGCATTAGCCTCAGCCAAATCCTGCTTCACTAGCACCGGACCAATCAATTTGTACACATTCGTGTCCTCATTCAACAGATCTAGTTCCTTCATTTAACATCCCCAAAAATAATCACAAACTCGTTAAAGCACGGTGAAACTGCAACTCAAAGCTCAAAAGAGAACAACGAACTACCTTGAGCACGAGCTCATTTTCGCCGAGCTGAATGGTATACTTCTTCTTGACTTGTTGGTTCTTCTGAATATCTGAGCATTTGTATACAGAGCTTGATTGGAAACTTGTACAACTAGGGTTTAACACTGACCATGGAAACTGGAGAGGGTTTGGAAAAAAAACCTTTCTCGATTTTCCTGAAGTCGCTGGCTTTGTTTTCTAGATCGCGCGTCAGCTCTTTGATAGCGGCCATCGCTCCGCCGCCTCGTTCCGCCGATTACTTCAGTTTTCGGTGGAACGACGATCTCGATCGTTTTGTAATTTTTGTATTGGAGTGGCAATAGCACAATTTTGAGGAAAAAAAAATGGGCCATGATGCTCGGCCTGTTACTATAATCGGGTCGGTTTTTTTAGAATGGGCCAAATTTCAAGGGTAGCGACTGCACTTTTCTAAAATAACAAAGAGTTATTGGCTACGATTAATTTTCCATACTCATAAGAGCACTGGCAGCGCATGGCGCGCCGCGCCCGGTCGCCTCACACGTGCCGCCGCGACCGCAGCCGCGTTCGCTTCCGTGCCCACCGTGTTGCCGCCCGACTGTTGTAAATCGTATGAAAACAATATAGATCGAAGATTGAATCGAAAGAATAGCTCAGAATCTAGCTAAGAAGAGTGTAGAAGAAAATGTAACTGAATTCATTCTAGAAGAAATCTCACATTCATCGCAATACAATTCTGTTAAGCAACAATATTTATACAACAGAAAATAACAACCGCTAAGTCGTGTTTTACATAACACGTTTATTCCTACTACTTAATCTCAACCATACAACTGTTAAAATGAAATATACGGTCACCAACACTCCACATATGCAGCTTTCTTTTTACGTAATATCTTGCTTCATCTTCAACCCCATGCACTGCTTTCTTCACTCGATCAACAGCAGATAGTTCACAACACCCCCTCAAGATGAAGGTGCATGCAAGTCTAGCATCTTCATCTTGCCTAGCAACAGATGAAAGCGTGGTCCAGGTAAAGATTTCGTGAAGAAATCTGCCAGCTGCACAGTTGTAGATAAAGGAATTGGAGTAAGAAATCCCAATCGAAAGTGTTGGCGTACTAAATGACAATCAATCTCAAGATGTTTTGTACGCTCATGAAAGACGGGATTCTTAGTAATATGCACTGTTGCATGATTATCACAGTAAAGAGGAATCAACAGCTCAAGATCAACTTTCAAATCATGCAAAGCATACGATATCCACAAGAGTTCCTTAGTGGTAACACTGAGAGCACGATATTCTGCCTCAGCTGATGAAGCAGCGACTGTGGACTGCTTCTTACAGCGCCAAGACACCAAAGAATCACCAAGAAATATACAATATTTAGTAACTGATGCTCGTGTGTCAAGACAATTACCCCAATCGGCATCGCTATATGCTTCAATCTTAAACGTGGATGAAGAAGAATAGAATAATCCTAGAGAGGGACAGCCTTTCAAATACTTTAGAACATGCAATGCACTTTCCCAGTGAGTAGAATGAGGAGACTTCATGAACTGACTTAATTGCTGGACCGCAAAACTTATGTCTGGTCTGGTTAAATTTAGGTAGAGTAACCTACCTACTAACCCTCTATAAACTTCATGATCATTTAATGGAGTACCAAACTCTTGACTGAGATTAAGACTTGGTGGCAAAGGAGTATGAACAGACTTACAGTTGAGCATGCCAGCATCATTTAAAACATCAAGCACATATTTCTTTGGTTCAGTGAGATACCTTGGTCTCCTCGGATTATCTCCATTCCAAGGAAGTACTTTGCTTCCCCAAGATCCTTTATTGTAAAGGCTTGATGAAGAAAGTCCTTAAGCTCTTGAATTAGATCCATTGAAGGACTCGCAATGAGTACATCATCCACATAAACCAAAAGTGCAATATAAGTAGAACCTGAGCCTTTGAAGAATAAACAAGGGTCAGCAGAAGATTGAGTGTAACCATGATTGAAAAGAGTAGAACAAAATTCAGCATTTCACTCACGGGATGCTTGTTTCAAACCGTAGAGACTTTTAATCAGTTTACAGACTTTCCCTTCAACTGCACCCTTAAAACCCTGAGGAATGGACACGTAGATATCATCATGTAGGAAACCATGGAGAAAGGCATTGTTCACATCTAATTGATGAAGGTGCCAGTTTAAAGAAGCCG
Organism: Monarda citriodora; assembly: GCA_028566335.1. Taxonomy (NCBI): domain Eukaryota; kingdom Viridiplantae; phylum Streptophyta; class Magnoliopsida; order Lamiales; family Lamiaceae; genus Monarda; species Monarda citriodora. The sequence goes on along the minus strand of JAOWBJ010118142.1, from coordinate 1,664 downwards.
CAATTGCTATTAATAATCTCGCAGTGACAAGTTTGGCAACGGGGGAGAATACCTCAGTGTAATTAATGTCAAACTTTTGGTTGAAGCCCTGTGCAACGAGTCTAGCTTTGAGCCTATCAATAGTACCATCAGTCTTGGTTTTCACCCTGAAAACCCACTTGCACCCAATGGCTTTCTTCCCAGCTGGAAGGTCAGTGATAATCCATGTATTATTCTTGGTTAAGGCCTCAAGTTCATCATCCATGGCTTTCACCCAATCAGGATGTTGACAAGCTTGTTTGTATGAATGTGGTTCAGGAATAGCTTGGAGATTTAGTAAGAAAGATGTATAGGAATGTGTGAAAGCAAAAGAAAGAACATATGGAAAGGTATAAGGTGTTATATTGGAAATGGGATTAGAATGATCAAGCCTTGTGGAAACATGTCCAACAAAGTCTTTCATCCATTGAGGTTGTTGCTTGAGTCTAGTACTTCTTCGAATGCCTTCAACAACAACCTTAGAATTAGAATGTTGAATACTAGAAGAATGGACAGAAATGGAATCAGTACCTTCAACCTGTGAAGGTTGAACAATTGACAAAGGTGAAGATTCAGAAGTCTCATCATCACATGTCTCTGTAGAAGACACATGATTCTCATTAGTAGGCTCAACTGGCATGGAATCAGGGAAACAAGGAAAGGGAAGAGATGGTTGAGCATTATGATCGGTACCATATGCATAAGGAAATATATCCACAAAAATTTTTACATCCCTAGAGATGATGACCTTTCCAGTTTCCATAGCATATAGTATATATCCTTTGTAATGTGCATCATAACCCAAAAATACACATTTAAGAGCTCGAGGGTCGAATTTACCTCGATGAGCAATGAGATTTGCAGCATATGCTAAGCATCCCAATGGTCTGAGCATGCTATAGTCGGGTGGCTTCCCATAAAGCACCTCATATGGAGCCTTCCAGTCCACAACTCTGCTGGGAGTTCGATTGAGCATCCATGTTGCAGTTAGAATTGAGTAGGGCCAGAACTTGATAGGGAGAGAGCTTTGGAACATCAAGGCCCTCCCAGCATCTAGTAAGGTTTTATGCCTTCGCTCAACAATGTCGTTCTGCTGAGGACTGTACACACAACTGCACTGATGATGAATGGCAAGAGAAGCTAAAAGAGCAGATATCTTCTGATTGTTGAGCTCAGATCCATTATCAGAACGAAAGTATTTAATTCTCTTCTGAAAATGAGTGAAAACCATGTTAACAAATTATGTTAACACCTTACAAACCAACACCTTTGAGCTCAAGAGATATGTCCAAATAACCCTGCTGTGATCTTCCACAATTGTTAGTACATAGTTGGTATTTGACACACTTTCATCCCCGTAAGGTCCCCAAAGGTCAGCATGTACGAGTTAAAACAAAGAACTGGTTCTTCTTTCCAACAAAGGGAATGGATCTCTTGGTTGTTTAACTTTAAAGCATATGTCACAAGCTTCAATTGCTTTCACTACTTCTTGGTGAATTTTCCACTTAATTTTTTGAAATGCCTCATTGTTGTTAAAGATGGATGACCCATAAAAACATGCCATTGTTGAGGAGAAAGCTCTTCTGCCTTAAAGTAATGTGTAAAATGGTTTTCCACAGTTAATCCTAGCACATACAAGTTTATGT
>JAOWBJ010118041.1:0-13661 GCA_028566335.1 Monarda citriodora | reverse complement strand
TGTACGAGTTCTCATTCCAATATGAGGATGTCGAGTCGTCGAGCAGCATCTTCTCCTATTTTTAAGTTATCTACACGTATTTTTCACTGAAGTTGTTCTCGTCGTGCATGTTTACACTAAATTAATATTTTAGTTTGAATTTGCACTGGCTGCTCTTGAACTATTTAGTTCTAACCAACCTCCCCATTATTCTTCCGCACGTAAACTCTTGATCGGTAGCGTCCTCGAGGCTCGGCCTTTGTGGTGAGTCTTGAGGGTCGTTACAATTTGCCCATGAGATTATAGTCTTTTTGACAAGAGATAGGCAAAATAGAAGTGAAGACATTTATAGCATAAGGATTATTCCTATGCAAGTTTCACCTTTTGAATATAAGTTTAACTAATCACCAGATTTCAGAATGAAATTATGAGATGGTCTAAAGTATGCTATCATTCTTGCTTATGAGAGCAGAACGAACTCTGGATGTTTCTAAGATGATTTGAGCAAGTAATGATTAGAGCATGTTGAGGGTATCAATGTATGTGTGACTAGATTATAGTGCATGATTTTAGAGGCATCAGATAAGTTCTAACTCTCCAGAGAAGATATTAGAGTATAAGAGCTTTTAAAGATAGGAAATTGACCATGCCTTTGTTATGCTTCTCCCTCAACTTGCACCTTTCTCAAGGCATGAAGATTACTTCTGGAGTTGCTCAAAGGATGGAAGAGTTTGTGTTAAAGTCCACAACTTACCATTAACCTTCAGATCTTCCATTCATTTTCATGTGTAAGAATGATAATCATAGTAGAGCGATTAGACAAGAGAGCTTGATCTTGCATATTAGGTTGGTTCCCCCTTGGTTATATAACTTCTCAGCAAAATAGCGAGGGTTAGTGCACAATAGTATGTCCCATATCTTGGGTCGCTAATCTAAAGCGAGAAGATAAAAAGACAATGAGAGATTGTCAGAGCACAAAGATCTTCTTTAAATTAGACAACGCTTCGTACAATTTACAAAAGATCTTCTGACAAAAGTTGAAAAGGTGAGATAGACAAATGGCTAAGGTCAGAGGAATTTGATCTACTCCTCTTTGATCCATTTCAATCCATATGTAGCGTAGCCATTGATTCTTGCTTTTGTGCAGGCCTCCTTCCTTCCTTTGATATCTTTCCTTGCGATCACCCACTCGATGTCTTTGTCAATCACTCTCTTGTTTGGTATTGTGCTTCCTGAGATAAGTGGTGGTTTCAGAGTTCGCTTTGCTGGGACTTTGAAGAGAGCGTCCCCGGCATTGTTGAGAATCTTTCCCCAGAGTGTAGGGTAATACTCTTTCATCATGGCTACAAATCCGATTTGAGGTCGAATTGTACTGTAGATACCCCAATGATGATGGAGTTGCTGAAACCTATATTCTGCTTCTTTCCACATTTCCATGTCCTCAGCTGGCACAAATACTGCTACTTCTTTGATAGAGTGAGAAGTCAAGAATTCCTGTGTGTCTTTGGCAGAGCGAGTGGTGACCTTCGCTTCCAGATTTTCATAGAACTTCCCAATATCTTCTTCTTTAAACACCACCTTAAGGCTATTCAGGGCTTCCATTATCACTTCCTTTTCCTCTTTGCTCTTCTGACTCTTGTGCACTTCAGTAATCATGTTCTCAACTATTGTTTCTTGTGAGAACAATTCTACAGCATTTCTCTCGTTTCTGTCCTGAGGCACAAGACGAATACAGTTCTCTTTGAATAGAAGTGTTGAGCATCTAAAAAATTCTTGTTCTATCTTCCTCTTAATTCAGCTCTTGCCCGTTTTGACTTTGCTTCTTGAGCCGCATCTCGCCTAGCCTTCTTCCTTGAGAATTCAGACTTTTCTTCATTTCGCTTCCGCTTGGCAGGAGTCTCCTACAAATGCTCAACGACAGCAGCCGTTACATGAGCAGGTTCAGTAACAGGTTACTTTGAGACCTCTAGACGGGCCACTTCAATATCCTTTTTGAGTTCAGCGTCATCAATCTCTTCTACATTATCATCTACAAACTCAATCTGTCGAGCAACTGGAAGTTTTACAGCAGGTGCAAAGACTTCTTGTGGAATATCCCGAGGGAGTGATGCTTGAGCGGGAGCTTGAGCGGTTTTGACAGCACCGCTTTCAGTATTAACATTTCATGGTTGTGGCTCTTCCACCGAGATACCCTTTGTAGTGGGTATAGCCACGGCCATCTGTCCTTCCCCCTTGCTGACAAGACCGCGAGAGGTAGTCGCTCCGCTCCGTGTCAGCCGGTCTTTCTTTATCATCTCCACTACGTCTCTTTGCATCCTTGCCTGGACTGTTCCTGCGATAGATTGTGCAAAGGTTGGAACCTCCATAGCCAAGGATTTGCCAAAAATATCCTTTATGAAAAGACCAATTTGAAGAGATTTTTCTATAGCATCTTTAATCTTAGCAGCAGAGGCTCTATCTTCGTGTGGAGGCTCAGCTTCTTCTCCGTATGGTGCAAGCACATTTTCGTTGCTTTCAATTAGATTCAGTATCTCTTCCTTGAGCTGTTGTTGATCTTGCAGCATACGCTCCTTCTCAACGATGGCTGATTCCTTGGCGGCTAGAAGCTTTTTTTTTCTGCTAGCCACTGCTGCTTCTCCACTGCACTTGCTTCATTATATACTTTTTGTTGTGCTAATTCCTTATTCACTCTGTCAAGATCTGCTTGAAGTACGTTCTGCAATTCTTTTGACTGCAGAAGTTGATCATTCAATGTCTGAAGAGTTTTCTCCAACTCCTCAATCCTATTCTTTGCAGAGGCCTGAACCATCTGTAGCTCCATTTGCAAGGACTAGAGATCACTTTCCAGTTCTTGTACTCTCGTTGAAGCTGCATTTTCTGTTACCTTTGATTCTCGAAGCTGGTCCTTGAGTTCTACTATGCTCAGTCTTCTTGGGCGTACCAACTCTTTAATGTTGGGATGGGTGGCCAGAAGTTTTTCCTCCATTTTCTGCCATATGACTCCAGTATCCACCAACTCATGGAACCCCGAGAATCCAAAATTTGAAAGTGTTTTTGCTTCTGATAAGGTGAGTGCGTCTTCTGTTGACTGAGTGCGTGCTTCAAACATTTTGTATAGCTCCGTTCCTCGAATGATTATGTAATCCATAAGTTGTTCGAAGTGTTCCTTTTGTTCATCTGTCAACTCTACAGATGCAAAGCGACAAGCAATGTCGTCTTACAGGGTCTTTCTCTCTGTTTCCAGCAGTGTTCCTTTTTCTCCTTCGCCTATTTGTTCACCGATGTTTGGCAGAGTACCCAAGTGTCATTCCGTGCTCTGTTCTTCTAGGTATGTCATGTAAGCTTCTCGCTCTTCTTCTTCTGTATTCAAGTCTGTCTTTCCTTTGTCTGCTCTTTCTAGGATACTGATGTCTACTGTCGACAGGTCCTTTGCAACCTTTGCAAGTTTATCTACAACAGAGCTTGTAGATGCTTCGTCTTCATCATCTTCTTTGTGAGAGTCTTCCTCACTGGAATCTGCTTCTTCCTCTTCAGCAAATTCTTTTTCTTCATCTCTTCTGTCCTCTTTCTCACTTGAATCAGTATTCTCCTTATCCTCTTCTTCTTCTTTTTCTGAATCTTCTGACATTGCTCCTCCTTCACTGTCGTGTTCACTTTCATCTTCAGATGAAATTGTATCTTCAGAGGAGTCTGTCCCTTCTGACTCGTTTCCCAGACCTGTGCGTGTTCGCAGAGGTTGGACTTCCACAACTGGCTTTTTGAGAATGATGCTGAGGGGCTGCACATCTTCATCATCTTCCATATGCGACTTTGTTGCTTTCTTCCTAGCCCTTGTTTTCTTTGCTTTTGGGGACACCACTCCTTCATTTGGTGAGAGCGGGATGAGTGGTAACACTATCTCGTCACTTATTGGTTCATCCACGCTTCTTTTGTAAAGTGGTCGCTTCGTTGGAGCAAAGCAGAATCGATCATCAAAGAAATATCCCATTTCTTTTGACAGAATCATCAACGTTTGAGAAATAGCGTTCCTGAAACGAATTGTAGACTTGGTGCTGAACTTGTAAGTCCCCTTCTTCTCTACTGTGAGTCCAACTTCAATCCATTGATCAATAATGAAATTTCCCAGTTATATTCCTTCTTTCCTTCTAGTTCATCCAGTAGTGCACACATCACTCTTAACTTGATGAGGGAGACGGTAGTATGACTTCCAATATGACTGGAGATGATCTTCGTCATGATGTCACAGATCCTTTTGTAGACTGGTTTCAGATCCTTTGTCGCCGTCTTCCCAAATACTGCAAGAGGTTCTTCCGAGAATCTCCGCAACATTTCTGTCCCATTGTCACTCCCAGCACTTTCTACTTCATGGCCAGACTGCCGAAGGCCGAATGCTTTGACAACTTTGGATAACTTCAATGGAGTAAAGACACGACAGTCAGATTTTTCTGGATCCACTCGTGAGACGGAGGTGGTCAAGGTTTTGGAATCCAGATTTCCAAAGAATTCCATCACAGGAATAGGGAAGATGAGAGATGGAGCGCTTGAGAGAAAATCAAGGAGTTTGGCATTAGAGAAGGATTTTTCGATGATTCAAGTTTCAGTGTCGAACCATTCTAGTTGGACATATGGTTCAACAAGAATTTTTCTATGGATATGTGGTTGTTTATAGCGTGATACGTCGTAGATGATAGGTGTTTTGGATTTCGGAGCCATGTGAGGAATATTGAAGTTCAGAGGAAGATTGAGAAGGTATCAATGGCGGACTTCTCTGAGAAAGGTGAATGGATGACTTGAGAGTGTGATAGGGTTTTTCAAATTTGGCTCGAAAGTATATAGGGTTCTGTGAGATTTAATCGCGTCCGTCAAATCCGGAATTGACGTACTGAATTCGGCGAACAAGATTAAGTGGGAATGTGGAGAGGTGGTGGTGGTTGGTACACAAGTGGGTGGTTAGGATTCTTCTAGACAATCGGATGGATGAGGATGAATGGGAGGACGTGTCCCAAACAGTGAATGAGTACCTGTAAAAAGTGCATGTCGCGTCAGGCATGACTGGGCATTAAATGCTCTAAGTCGCTCACTCATTAACTCGCTTGGATAATCATAAGCGAATTTGCTTCCAGAAGATTTTTCTGGGCGGAGTTCTAATAAGCGAACTTGTCTGCTCTAATGCATTTTTACTGCGAGTGACTTATGACAACGTCTCTTAGAGACAACTAAGAATTTCAAATAATATTTAATCCGATAAAATTGGCTTCCAGTCCGTTTGCTAGATATCAAGAAATAAAGATGATAAAACAGATAAAGACTTTACTTGCTATCTTAGCACATTAGTTGATTCTTTTAGAAGAGTGTTTTCATGAAGTTAGAGAGCGACCCGCTTTTTCAGGGTCTGCAGAGCGTGGTGTCTTTCTCTCTAGTGAAAAACTCTTTCCATTATATATCAACACTTTAATGATTTTCAATTAATGCTATGAAGTTCTACATGAGAATTTTCACACCATTAACTTACTTGATGAGTACTTAGGGTTAGAGTACATACCAGTCAACCAAATATTGTAATTTGGTTGATACCTCATTGAAGCGTCTTTGATCCAGCGGTATGTTTGGCCCGCTTGATCAATTCCTAGAATAGTCTTCATTAGGCAATCTTCATCGAGAGGCAACCCTAGAGCGAACTTCTTTCCGCTTCGCTTTCCCATTCTTCCCTTATATCCTCAAGCGTGAATGTTCCCCCTTAACTGAATATCCAACAATTTTCTTTTAGGGAACCATCCAGCTTTTTCATCTTACTCCACCTTAGTCTCCTCAGGGTCAAGTAACCCTAGTTCAACACACAACATTTTGAATCTATCTTGTGCGAGCGGTTTTGTGAAGATGTCAGCTCGCTGTATGTCTGTGTGGATTTTTATGACTGCGACATCCTTCTTTTCTACGTGATCTCTGATGAAGTGATGTCGGATCTCAATATGTTTGCATCTCGAGTGAAGAATTGGATTGGCGGTCATCGAGATGGCACTTGTGCTGTCACAGTAGATTGGCACTTCTTTGGCTTCTATACTGTAGTCCATGAGTTGATACTTCAGCCACAGTACCTGTGAGCAGCAGCTACCAGCGACCATGTATTCCGCTTCTGTTGATGAGGTTGCTACACTTGTATGCTTCTTTGAGAACCATGAGACAAGTTTGCTTCCCAGAAATTGGCAGGTACCTGTAGGTGATTTTCTGTGTACCTGACAGGTGCCAAAGTCTGCATCTGAGTATCCGCTTAATTCCAAACCATCTTCTTTAGGATACCAGAGACCTAAATGATGGTCCCCTTCAGATATTTACGAATGGTTTAAGCAGCCTCCAGATGAGTCTTCCTCGCCGTTGACTTCTTGTGAGGTCAACGGATCATCTGGTGAGATTAGAATGATTATTGGTCTCAGGCAGATGACTTGGATCCTACTGCTTGTGGGGGCTTTGCCTACTCTCACCGGGAGATTCACCACCCCTTCCGGGCTTGTGCATTCCTGAACGAAACTCTTCACCGGGAGTGCCGCCGGTGATAGGCGAGTTGCATCGATGTTGAGCTTGTCAAAGCATTTTTTAAATAGAATGATGACCGATGCGTTGGTGTCAACGAAGACTCTATGAACGAGCTTATTTGCTACCCCAACTTGGATCACGATGGCGTCGTGATGCGGTGTTATGGCGGGCACCGGGTCAGCATCGGAAAAAGTGATAGCCTCATCTTTCTTGAGGCGCTTATGGGTAGGCTCCTCCGATGTGGAACCTCGGAACTCCGCTTTGAGTGAGGACTTTGTCTTCGCCACTGGTAGTGCCGTGATGGTAGTTATGACCCCGTCATATTGAGGATAATCATCCTCCTCGAGGTCTCTCTTCGACCTCTTCTCTACAGGGGGTGCAGCCCGATTTCCTCTGGTTCCGTTTCCCTTTGGCATGTCACCAATCCTAGTATTTTTCCAGGCACCCGTCTTAATCAGGGCCTCGATATCGGCAGCCAAATCTTTGCATTCCTCGGTATCATGCTCGTGATCTTCGTGGAATGCGCAGTACTTATCCTGACTACGTCGTTTGGACGACATAGTCATGGGCTTCAGTTTTTCAAACATGTCACAATGTAGTTCGACAATTTACGCCCTGAGTTTCGTCAGCGGAGTGAGCGGAGGTTGGGGCTTTTGCTGATCGGGCCGAGTCCCAGCCTGGATTGTAGGGACCCACACTGGAGCCAGTCAAAAGCACTCCGGTGACCTCGGCCTTGGTCACCATGTTTGTCACTCCTTCGCTTCTCTCCTTGAACGCTGTCCAAGGTTCTCTTTCGCCTGTCAGCCTCATCGGCACGGGCGAACTATTCCGCAATACGCCACATTTCTTGGGTGGTCTGCGGGTTGGTCTTGACGAGCTCCTTATACAGCGCCCTCGGGAGGATGCCGTTCTGGAAAGCTGAGATAACGAGCAAGTCGTTGATGTCGTCAACCTTCAGGCACTCCTGGTTGAACCTCGTCATGAAGTTGCTGATTTTTTCGTCACGGCCTTGCCGGACTGATATGAGTTGGGCCGAAGTGGCTCTGCCTCGGCCTTTTGGAAAAAGAGGCGGTGGAAAGCCGCTAAGAGGTCGTTGTACGATCTGATACTGCCATTGGGCAGGCTATCAAACCATCTTCGTGCATTCCCCGCCAGCATTTTGGGGAAAATTTTGCACATATGAACCTCGTTCAGTAGCTAATTCATCATGTTGTACTAGTACCTCCCCAAGAAGTCTCGGGGGTTCACCAACCCATCGTAGGATAACACCGGAACTTTGTAGTTGTTAGGTAGCGGTGTTTGGACAATTTCGTCGGAGAAAGGAGTATGGAGGGCACCGTAGACTTCGAATCCTTCCTCCTGGTTGTGGGGTTGGTGAGGCGGTTTGGGAGGAGGAGGATGGGGTGGATTGTTGCGGGGTGCGCCACTTAGGTGGCTGTCGTGAGGAGAAGGTGGAGGTGGATTGTTGCGGGGTGCCTCGCTTCTGTGGCTGTCGTGCCGAGAATGTCTAGGCTCCAGATTTCTTGGCCGAGATGTGGCCTCACCTTCCCTCTCCTGCATTCGGGGTTGTTCCCGACCTTGACAGAGGAAGTCTATAAATTTGGCCTGTCTTTCCTGGAGGAAATGGCAGATGGCCTCATTAAGGTCAGGCTGGGCTGCCTCATGCTATAACCTTCGATTCTGGGAAAGCTCTGGATCCCTGTTTCCCGACCTCCTGGTGTCGCCTTGGTCGTCGAGGGTTTCTAGCCTTCCAAAGATGAGTCCATTAACAGGTTCTTTGCCTGGTCAGCGACCGGGCCCTCTCCTTTCATCGTTATCTGCACGGTTGTTCGCTCGGGTGATTGCCATCGTAACAAAATCTGGAGTTTTTGGAGATCGCGAATTTGTAGTTCCCACAGACGGCGCCAGTGATTGATCCCAAAATTCAGAAAGGTTAGGATGGTATTTTAAACAGACACGAACAAGGGATTTAATGTAGTTCAATGTTCTGGGGTAGATCGACGTCCACGGAGGACAAGGGGTGTGTTTGCTTTTATTGCTGGAATACGTAAAATAGAGTATAGTGCACAAAATTCACGCAGAGCACATAGTCAGGTAAATTTTAAATAGACAAGCAAATCTTCCTAAGCACGTAGAGTGCACATATAGTGGTAATTTTAAGAATGTCATATAGGTCACATAGGCAAGTATTTCATGTAGGCAGTCAATCCCCTAGCACATTAACAAGTAAGATAGCTAAGCATTTAGCCCCTCTAACCGTACCTCAGTTTAAGGTTGAGCAGGTCGGGTTGCGGTGATTGGCTTTTGTTGAAGAACCTTAGTGTAACCGACACAACTTAATAAGGAAAAAGACACTTGGATTTCAGAGCGAACCAGAAGCTCTGATACCACTGCTGTAACGTCCCAGACCCCATTTACGGAAAACCGAGCCTGGAAGGTCACTATAGGAAACGAAGAGGACTATGGAAGCGGAAATCTTTAGATTAAGCGAGAATTGGATACCGAGCGAAAAGGGCCATATCCGCTCGGACTTAGACGCTATCATGAAACTCGCTTGAAAAACCATTTCTAATCTACGAGCAATCCTCGAAAGTCGCTTGGAAGTATTTTAAAAAAAATAACCCGCTTTACAGTTTTAGAGCGGTCTCTTGGAATAGGGTGCTCGCAGGCTATCGCCCCGCCAGAGCGATTTCAGAAAGTCGCTTGTAAAATTTGATGCCAGAAATTTTGAAATGGGTTTCTCTTGGTATATGATTTTCTTCGATTGAATTACATGCCTTTCTTAAAATATCAAAACATTTGCAGTAAAAGCGTACAAGGTCGCTTGGTGATCTGAAAGCGGATTTTGGTGGCTTGAGCGATTGCGATGTTCGCTTATGAGTTTTCAAGCGAAAAACATAATTTAGTAGTAATGTAAGAAACAATAATTGACATCATAAATAAATGCTTGATCAATTCAAAAGGGTAGCAAAAAGGGTGGTACAATAGTTGTTCATTTCATAACCATCAGTTTTAAAATGGAATGGGTTAGACACAAAAGACAGATGCAAGTGTGGAGACTTGCACCACCAGGTGCTTTTTCAGGAAACCGCTTCAGCAAAAACCCGCTTGTCACCGCTTCCTCTTCAACCATGACTTGCTCAACCTGCACACAAGGAAAATGTATACAGGGCTGAGTACTTTAAAGCACTCAGTGGACACTTAGCCTGAAAACCAGTTCAGAATTTAAGTATACCAAAAGGTAAGAATACAGAATTGTAAAGAGGGCCTTAGCTCGTGAAACCTTTACTTTGCTATAACTGCCCTCAAACAACCTGATCTAGTGTTAATTACTTCCCCAGAAACATGATCACTCACCTTATCATGAAGCGAACCTTACTAAGCCTGATCCAAGGAGGTTGGCCGACCTCGCTTGGAATGTTGATCGCTTGCCTTGGCAAAGCGAACCTTAAGTGCACTACCCGAGCAACACATGCTCGGGCCGATCATATCTTAACTAGGCAAAATTAGCAGATAGCCATCACACATCATTCATGAAACTGGCAAAGTGGCTTAAAAGATACATAGTATCATTGCTTCATAAATAATCGCTTCATAAATAATGGCTTCATAAATAATCGCTCGAGGGTTTTAGTTTGAAAGCCCACCTTATCAGTTGCTCGGTTTGATTGCTCGGGAAGGTCGCTGGCTAGCTTACTTCTCCTCTTTTAAATACCCTTAAAAGTAAACTAAATACACATAAGGTACAGCTTTAAGGCATGTAACTCACTCTCAACTAACTTATCGCTTCGAGACTAAGGTGTGCTTTTGGAGTGACTTTAGTTCTACTTATTGTACATAATTTCTCGAGAAAAGCTCTAGCAGAATAAGATTTCCTAATCCTATCGAAGATAAAGTGTAGGTCAGAACCGAGCGGTTTGACACCCTCCAAGAAAAACCAAGGAGTGAGGAAATAGTGAGGGTTCTGGACTTTTGGTTATCTTTCCGGCTTGTTTTCTCTTAAGGATATATACTCAAGAAATCATCAAACTTTGATTTAATCTTTACTTAAAAACATTTTTGGGTTACTTGGGAAAATACTTGACATTTCAGAAATGATTTTGATCCAGTTGAAAACAAAACATAGATTCAAGACACCAACATATTAAAAGAGGCAGGGTGAAAATGTTACCTTAAGACATTGTACAAATTTCTCAAACTGCTTCCTTTCCTTTCTCGGTCTCTCTCTCTCTCTCTCTCTCTCTCTAAGTTTCAAGTGAAATTTGTGAAATGGCAGCTAAGTGTGTGTGAATCCCAAAGGTGGGGGTATTTATAGGGGTGTGGTATTCCTTTTCTTGTTTCTTGAATTAAAGTAAAATTTTTGTTATAATCAAAACGGTATGAATTTTACAGAAAAAAGGACATCTAGTACTAGCTAATAGGGTTGTGGTGTGTTTGCAGAAAAAGTAGGGTTGACTGACACATAATTAATGCGCCTGGTGCGCCTCTCGAGATAGCTTTGCTGACTTCCGCTTTCCACTTCTCAGGCGGACTTCCCCGAGCGAACTCGCTTGGGGTACAAAATCGCTCTAAACTTCTTCCACTCTTTTCGCTTATAAACTTGTTCGCTTAGGTTCGCTAGTGGTTTTGGACCAAGCGATTATCTGTGAAACCGCTTTAGTACAAGATCAGTTGCTCTCAGTACTTCGCTCAAGAAGTTTGCTCGAAGCGATCTATCGCTTAGCTCAAGCGAACTTTCATACTTCGCTTCCGCTCATCCGAGCGGACTCATACCTCGCTCTGGATTTTGAAGCGAACTCCGAGCCACTCCAAACTGCTTGGAGCGGACCCGCTATGTTTAATACTCTTTCAATATACGCCCTCGGCGGAAGGAACCCAAGCGATTCAAAGGTCGTTGTTAAACATTTAGTTATTTATACTTAACTGACCACCAGCTAAGTTTCTAACGCTGGTAGTCATCATACCATTTCAGTTTAATTAAGCACTTCAGTGCCTTTAGAAACATAAATAACCTTAATTCCTCTCCATAGAATCAAACATTGTAGAAACCTTGGAACGAAATTGTATTTATTAATTCTAAAATTCGGGCCATTACAGCAGCCTGCGAGAGGAAACAGCTTAGGGCGGCTAGGCACCCCGTCAACTTCTGTACGTCGTGGACGGACTTCGGTACTGCCATCTCTTGGCTGGCTTGGACCTTTGACGGATTAGCTTTAAGGCCTTCCTTTGACACCCAGCATCCTAGGAAGTTCCCAAATTACACCATGAACGTGCATTTTTGGGGTTCAACTTCAGATTGGTCATTCAAAGTATGTCGAGGGTCGTCCGAAGATCGGCTATGCAGGAAGACACGACCTTGCTCTGAAGACTATATCGTCAAGGTACACTTCGACCGTTTTGTCGATGTGGTGCTTGAATTGTTTGTCCACCATTAGCTCCAACATTCTTTAACCCAAAAGGCATCTTTTTGTATGCGAAAATACTGAAGTCAGTAATGAATGTTATTTTGGATGCATCCTCGTCATTCATTAAATCTTGGTGGTACCTCTTATACAAGTCTAAAAGCTAAAAATCTCGAGACTTACTAGGGCTTTGACCTTCTTATCGATGTTTGGGAGTGGATAGCAATCTTTGGGGTATTGCTTGTTTGGATTGGTGTAATCTATACACATCTGCCATCCTCCTCCCTCTTTCTTGACCATAATAGGATTGGCTATCTAGGTCGGACACTTGACCTCGAAAAGTATCTAGGCCTCCAACAATTCTTACACCTCGTCATGTATCACATGGTTCCTTTCCGCAGTGAAGAGTCGTTGCTTTTGTCTCACCGGCTTGACTTCGGGATTAATGTTGAGCCGGTGTGTGATTATGTTTGGTGACACCCCTGTCATGTCGAGGGGTGACCATGCGAACACATCTCTGTATGACCTAAGGAGCTGGATGGCTTGATCTCGGAGGTGTGGTGCTACAGCGAAGCCGACCTTGATGACCTTGGTCGGATCGTCTTCATATAGCTGGACCTCCATCGAGTTCGGCGCAGGAAGCCTTTTCTCTAACTCCTTAGGTTGTTGTGATTGCTATTATTGATGGTGCCGAGCTGAGGACTCAGCACTTCGAAGAGCGATTTGCATGCATTCCTTGGCCCTCTTTTGATCACCTCAGATGGATGCAACTCCTCCCTTCGTCGAGATCTTGATCATCAGGTGGTATGTGGAACATACTACTCTGACTGCATTCAGCTAGTCCCGCCCAAGGATGATATTGTAGGAGGAGTGGACCTTGACGACAAAGAACTGCACTATGGTCATGGAGCTCATCGGGGCCTTCCCTACTTTAACCGGAAGATTGACTACGCCTTCCGGGCTGGTGTTCCCTTGGACGAAGCTCTTAAAAGGCAACGGTGCTGGTGCTAGGCGAGTCGCATCAATATCCAGCCTGTCAAAGCACTCCTTGAATAGGATGTTCACAGAGGTTCGGGTGTCGACGAAAACTCTGTGCACGAATTTGTTCGCCACTTCGGCTTGGATCACGATGGCGTCCTGGTGTGGTGTTATGGCCGGTGCCAGATCGATATCGGAGAAGGTGATCGCCTCCTCATTTTTGAGTCGTTTGTGGGCAGGTTCTTCCAAAGTGGAGCCTCGGTACTCTGCCTTATGCGAGGATTTTGTCTTTCCCATTGGCAGTGTGGTGATAGTAGTGATGACCTACCCCATCGTACTGGGCTCCTCACCATCTTTGGGGTCCTGCCTCGACCGCTTCTCGGCAAGGGGAGTGCAGGTCGACTTCCCGTGCTTCTGTTTTCCCTTGTGCTGCCGCCGATCTTGATAATTCTTCAAGGCGACAGTCTGAACTAGAGCCTCGATGTCGGAAGCTAAGTTCCTGCATTCCTCGGTATCATGTCCATGATCCTCGTGGAATGTGCAGTACTTATCCTGACTTAGTCATGGACTTTGGTTTTTCGAACATCTCCGAGTGAAGTTCGAAAATTTCCGCTCTTGGCTTTGATAGCGGAATGAACTGAGGCTGGGGCTTTTGTTGATCAGGGCGAGATCCAAGCCTGGACTGTAGGGGTCTGTGTTGGGATATTTAGTTAAAGGGAAATTAGGCTTAAATGGTTTTGATTATACCAAAGCCTCCTTACTAATCATCCA
>JAOWBJ010117942.1:0-13666 GCA_028566335.1 Monarda citriodora | reverse complement strand
AATTCCTAAACACAATAAGATGCTCGGGAGTGCCGAATCACGAATTGGTTTTGAAGATTGGAACTCCTGTCATGTTGCTGCGTAACATTGATCACTCCAATGGACTATGCAACGGAACACGGTTGATGATAACAAAACTTGGCACGCATGTTTTGGAAGGAAAAATCCTCGCAGGAGACAATGCCGGAGAAAAAGTGCTGATTCCACGCATGTCCCTCAGTCCTGCTGATCCGAGAATCCCATTCAAATTCCAGCGACGTCAGTTTCTGTTATAGCCTTGATGTAGACTATAATGTATAATATTTGTTGTCGTGTTAATTTGCGTAAGGCTTTGATGGGTGTGTAATGTATGAACTTCAATGTAACAGTGAATGAACAATTTGAAGAATAAGAAATGGAAAGGATAGAGTAGGAAGACAAATTGGGAGAAATATGATATATCATTGCTTAGGAAACAAGGCAATAACATCCCAATATATAAAGACTCGATCTAGACCCTACGCTAGCTCAACCTAATCCTACCCCCGGGAAAGAGCCAGCTGAGAAAACCCGGATGGAGCCGACAGACAAAAGGCTCGAACAAACAGCAATAATAAAAACGAACTAAAGACAAATAAAGTAAAGCGCAATAAGAGAAACACGACTTCACAAAACTTAAAAAAAAGTCAGCCTTCATGAGATGCGGACACGTGTCCGGTTGGATCTTCACCATCTCCACCCGCCTTAGCACCTGGAACCCGATTGATTTCTTCCTCCTTTTCCCCAATTCCATCCACGAACCCTAATTCTCCACCGGTACCTCCATTTTTCTGCAATTCCCCTTTAGCCATAACAATACCCCCTCCATTACTTGATCCTTGTCCGCAAGGATCGAAAGTCGGAAACTTCCTCGCCAAAAACTTCTTATCTTCCCACGTCGAGATTCCATCCATCAGATTGACCCAAGTAACCAGAAGTTGCTCCACCGGAAGATTTCCACGAGATACAGAGCGACGGTCAACAACCAGCAAGGGAGAGACAATAAAGGCACCATCTTCATTCATCGTGGGCAAGGTTGGCACAGGTATTACCTCTCTCTTTAGAAATTGCTTTAATAGTGAGACATGAAAAACTGGGTGTACTCTAGCATTTTCTGGCAATTTTAGCTTGTAAGCTACTGCTCCGATTTTTTCCAAAACTTCAAATGGCCCATAGTATCTAGCCGCCAATTTAACATTACGCCTCAATGCTACAGAACTCTGGCGATAAGGTTGGAGTTTAACATAGACTAGATCCCCTATAGAAAATTCTCTCTCTTCTCTTTTGGAATCTGCATACTTCTTCATACGCTGTTGAGCTTGGACCAAGTTGTCCTTTAAGTTCTGCATAAAACTCTGCCTCTGCTCCATAGTATCTTTAGCCTCCAGATTAGTGGACTCAAAATAGGAATCCAATAGTATCCTCTGAGGTGCATAACCATATAAAGCCTCGAATGGTGTAGTTTTAATACTTGTGTGAAAGTTGGTATTATACCAAAATTCAGCTAGGGGCAACCATTTTAGCCACTGTCTTGGGTTGTCCCCCACCATGCACCTCAAATAACCTTCTAGACATCTGTTTAAACGCTCAGACTGACCATCAGTCTGTGGGTGATAGGATGATGATAATGCCAACTGTGTACCCATAAGCCTAAATAATTCTCTCCAGAAAGAACTTGTAAAAATCTTATCTCTATCAGAGATAATACTGGTTGGAGGTCCATGTAACTTATAGATGTTATCCAGAAACACCTTAGCAACAGACTCAGCTGAATAGGGGTGGGTTAAAGGTATGAAGTGTCCATACTTTGTGAGTCTGTCAATAATGACCAATATGACATTTTTTCCACCAGATTTAGGTAGCCCTTCAATGAAATCCATGGCTAGGTGAGACCAAGCTGTGTGTGGAATTGGTAGAGGTTGTAGTAACCCAGGTGATAGTCCAGTCCTACTCTTATTCCTTTGACAAATGTCACAAGTCTGAACCAACTGAATAATATCCTTTTTCATTCCCTGCCAGTAGAAGGCATGTTTCAATCTGTGATAAGTACCATTTATGCCAGAATGACCACCAAAGGAAGAATCATGTACTTCCTTAATTATTGACTGTCTAAGTGAAGCATCTGCACCAACCACAACCCTGGACTTGTACCTTAGAATACCTGCAGAAATAGTGTAATCTGGAAAGGCACTAGAATCAACTGCCTTAGCAATTAGGATTTTTTGAATATCCTCATCTCTATCATAGCTGGAAAGAACTTTCTGTACCCACAAGGGATTAACAGTAGAAGTGGCTAGGTAGTTGACTGAAAATTCTGGGTTTCTTGACAATGCATCAGCTGCCCTGTTGTCTACCCCTCTTCTGAATTGTATCTCGTAGTCCAACCCCAGTAATTTAGATAGCCAGCGTTGTTGAGTAGGGTTAAGTGTTTTCTGATCCAGAAAAAATTTAATGGCTTGCTGATCTGTGCGTATAATGAACCTGTGCCCCATAAGATATGACCTCCATTTTTGAATAGCCATAATAACAGCAAGAAACTCTCTTTCATATATGGACAATGTCTGGTTTTTTGGACTGAGGGCCTTACTGAGAAAGGCAATGGGCCTGTGGTCTTGCATCAGTACTGCACCTATGCCCTTGCCACTGGCATCTGTCTCAAGGATGAATGGTTTTGTAAAATCTGGTAGAGATAAAACTGGTGTAGACACCATGGCTTGTTTAAGAATCTGAAATGCTTTGTCTGCTTCTGTATTCCAATGAAACTGATCTTTCTTGAGTAGCATAGTAAGAGGTCTACTAATAAGGCCATAATCCTTAACAAATTTCCTGTAATAGCCTGTCAGCCCAAGAAATCCTCTAAGCTGCTTGATGTTAGTAGGAGTAGGCCAAGATTGCATACATGCAATTTTGTCAGGATCAGTTGACACCCCCTTATCAGAGATAATGTGGCCCAAATATTGGACCTGTGATTGTCCAAAGTTACATTTACTGCGTTTAGCAAAGAGAGTGTGCTGTCTAAGAGTCTCTAGAACACACTGTAACTGTCTTGTGTGATCCCCCATATTTTTGCTGTAGATTAAGATATCATCGAAGAAAACCAACACAAACTTCCTTAAATAAGGCTTAAAAACTTGATTCATGAGGGATTGGAAGGTGGCTGGGGCATTACAAAGCCCAAAGGGCATCACCAAAAACTCAAAATGCCCGTGGTGTGTGCTAAAGGCAGTAAGGTATCTGTCTGAGGGGTTAACTAGAATCTGAAAGTAGCCAGATCTAAGATCAATCTTAGAGAAGAATTTAGCATCAAACAACTCATCAAGTAACTCATCAATCAGTGGAATAGGAAAATCATGTTTGATTGTCATCTCATTAAGATATCTATAGTCAACACATAATCTCCATGTACTATCTTTCTTTTTCACAAGTATGACTAGAGAAGCAAAAGGTGATTTGTTGTTCTGGATGATACCTGATTGCAGCATGTCCTCAACTATCTTCTCAATCTCATCTTTGTGCTTATGAGAAGTTCTGTAGGGATATATATGTTTTGGAATACTTCCTTCCTTTAGCTGTATGTGATGTTCGACCCCTCTAACAGGTGGAAGACCTGAAGGCTTTGCAAATATGTCTGAATAATCCTCCAGCAGTTTATGTATCTGGGCAGGTACAATCTCTCCTTCTTTCTCTTCATTTAGCACAAATATTTCATCAATAGACTCGGTTTCTTGATGGATGAGATAATTGAGCATAGGTCCTGATATAAATTGACAAGCTCCTGTAGATTTAATAGCATGTAGTTTAACTCTTTCACCATTTAAGGTGACAGTGAAGCACATGGTAGAGTTGTCAAGTTCAATAGGTGTACAAAAGCGAAGCCAATCCCCTCCCAATATGAGGTCCCCTTCAGTTTGTAAAATTCTAGGAGAATAAGTAAATTTGTGGCCCTGAACTGTCCAAGAAAAATCAGAGGCTCTCAATGTGCTCATGAGTTTCTGTCCATTAGCTACCCTCACAAGTAGTGTTTTATCCAATGTAACAGGGCATCCCAATGTCTTAGCCGTGTCTTCCCTTAGAAAGCTAAGGGTACTGCCTGTATCCAACAAAATATCCAGTTTCTGTCCTCCAACATCCCCCACAACTCTCATAGTAGTCAGTCCTTTGTCCCCTAGCATGGAATGGATAGACATCTGTACTTCCTCTATAGCTTGTTCATCATTTGATTGAGATATCAGTGGCTCAGGTTCTACAGGGGCACTAGAGAATAGTGTCTCTTCCTCCTCTGTCATAATCATGTAAATAGTCCGTTGTTTACATCTATGCCCAGGAAAAAACTTCTCCTCGCAGTTATAACACAACCCCTTTTCCCTTCGTGCAGCCATTTCAGAAGCAGTCAGTAACTTAGTGCCTGGTTTTGAATTTGCAGGAGCTGGAGATTTGGGTGATGGTGTGAATTTAGATCTCGTAAAAGGTACTGGTTGTGGAGTAAAGGATCTGGTCACTGGCTTCATACGTTTGGCAATAGAGTCCAAGGTGAGAAACTGTTTCATCCCCAATTCTATTGTCTGTTCTAAAGAAGTTGGGTTGAACATAGATATGAAACTCCTAGTTCATCACTCAAGCCGCTCAGATAACTAGCTATGAAGTATTCCTCTGAAAAATTCCCCACATTCTCCACTAGCAGAAAAGCTTTAAGCTCCTCAAAGCGATCAACATAGTCATCATAAGATCCATTTTGCTTTAATTTATTGAACTCCACAACAGTGTTGGTAGTTCTGATATCCTCAAACCGAGCAGAAACTATCTCCAAAACCCCAAATTCTCCCAAATGTAGGGTTTGAAACCACGAACAAGCCTTACCATCAAAATGCATCGAGGCTAAATGAACACGTTGATGATCAGGTATATTTGGGACTAGTTTAAAATAACTATGGCATTTAAGGATCCATGATCTGGGATTTGTGCCATCAAATCTAGGAAATTCAAGTCGCGGTGTAGGTGTGTGAACAATTGATTTTCCAGTTGGTCCGCTACCCAAAATACCATCCCCTGATCTAGGTACATTAGCTAGTTGTGCTTGAATTTCAGCTAAGGATTGAGTGAGTGTGTCAAAGTTTTTACCCATTTCCAGAATTTCCTCTTGAAGTTTCTGATCTGTTGCGGACTTTTTCAGGTAATCTGCTTGGAAGGATTGAACCATCAACTCCAGTTTCTTCTGATTCTCCACCATCTCTTTAAATCGGGTCGCATCTGCCATCGAGCGGAAGGCAGACGTAGCTGCGAAGCTAATTTCTTTGTATTTTTTGTGTATAGTGTGTCTGCTCTGATACCAATTGTAGTGGGCACAATGTATTTCATGCAATTGTAGTAGTAATTGTAATCGGTGATGTTTAATTTACCGGAAAATGTATGAATGAGAAGAGAATAGAGTAGGAATGTAGAAGAAGAGAGAAGAAGGTTGGAGTTGGAAGAGTATTTCATTACTTGAATTCCAAGGCAACAAAACTCTAATATATAGACTCGATCTAAAACCCTACGCTAGCTCGACTTAATCCTACCCCCGGGAAAGAGCCAGCTGAGAAAACCCGGATGGAGCCGACAGGAAAAAAGGCTCAAAACAAACAACAATAAAACTGAATTAAAACAATTAAAAACGTAAACGTAAAACACGATTTAAGCATAAGGTTTCCCTTCCTGAGATGCTGCCACGTGTCTGTCTGGATTTCCTCCACTTTCATCAGCCGTCTTGCCTGAACCACTTCCGTTTTCTTCTCCACTTTCCCCAATTTTCCCCTTGAACCCTAATTCTTCATCGGTGTCTCCATCTCTCTGCAATTCATCTTTAGCCATAACATAGACCCTTTTTCAACACCCTATGTGGCGTCCATAAACTTCAAAAAATCAATAAAATTATTTCAATTCATGTGGTATAATCTTTTGGTGAGTTTGATGCATGTCCAAGTATATGTGTAATTTTTAATATATTCTAGTTTTCGAATTATTAGGGGGTTATAAAGAAATTCGATTTTAACCGTATTATGTAATATTGGATTAATGTGAACATACTATGTTGTTTAGAAAAATATTTGTGATTTTTAGGAGGTAGTGGACGCCACATGTGGTTCTCAAAAAGGGTCTATCTTCGGTTAAGATTTTTACCGTAGATAGACCCTTTTTCAACACCCTATGTGGCGTCCATAAGCTTAAAAAAATCAATAAAATTATTTCAATTCATGTGGTATAATCTTTTGGTGAATTTGATGCATGTTTCATGCAGATGGTTGATACAATATTCGTTCATAGACGAGCACTCCCTTCCGAGGCCTCACCGGAACGAGAGTAATAAGACACTACCGAACATATAAAAGATGTCAAGGAGATGGGATGACGCTTTTCTTAAGCGAGTATCGTCGACTCTGGATAGATGCTCACAGACATGGAATAACGAGATATGAAGGAATGTTTCGTCTCATCGGTCTCTTGCCTCCACACTGGAAAGAACGTGCTTGACATTTATGAAATGATTTCATCACTCCGATGGAATTACCTAACGAGCATTTGGGCGATATCCTGGGATTTGTAGCTGCTTTGCTCCGTACACTCCCCAATTACACAGCGTCACCTCCACCCAATGACAACTCATGTGCCGGTCCATCTTCTGATCATATCCGACAATTGGAGTGTGGAGATAAAGGGAAGGGCCGGGTAATTGAGTACACGGATCATTATGAGGATTACGAAGAAGATGATCTCGAGGAGGATCCCGAGGAGAAATCCAGGGGATGATCGAGATGAGGATCCCAAGGAGGATACAGAGGATGATCCAGATAAGGATCCCGAGGAGGATCCACAGGAGGATCCAAATGAGGATCCAGATGAGGACCTCGATGAAGATCCAGATGAGGATCCAGAGGAGGATCCAGATGAGGATCCCGATGAGGAGCCAGATGAGGATCCTGCAGAGGATCAAGATGAGGATCCAGAGGAGGATCCCGAAGAGGACCCCGGGGAGCATCCCGATAAGGATGCTGAAGATCTCGATTTCGAGATAGGGGACGGAGTTGTTATCAACGAAGATGATGATGTCGATTATGTTCACGATGATGAATTTCACATGGAAATCGACTACGCCTCAAATCATAACACTGTGTGTTAGGATGAGTTTGTACTTCGAATAAATAATGTATAATATAATTAAATTCGCATACATTAATAATATGTGTGTATCCAATATCTTTTAGCGAAGTTATATTGTGTGTGCATGTAAGACGATATATTATAAATGCAACTAATATAGGTACTAAATGAAATATTAAAGTAATTAAGATTATTATAAAATTGTCCGTACAACTCAACCCCCGTGTTTTTTATTATGAAAAATCCAAATCGCCACAAGATCTTTATACGTCTCGACATTGACACCCATGTTGCCTAATTCGGGCCATCCGGAGATGTATCGCTCAATATTCATTTTAGCAACTGGGCCGTGAGAATCATTTCGTTTGGTCGTGACTATGCCGGCAGTCTTCATAAATCTGAATCTAAAGTTGTGGATGAGGTATCTCTTTCCGTATAGGTTACAAAACCAATAATCCCCCTCGATGAACAACTTAGGAAAAAGTTGGATTATAGGCTGCAAGCTAGACAACTCTTCTTTTTTCTCTTCCTCCGTTAGATCGTCCAAGCAAGGGTCTAGGATACTGATTAGTCCATTCAAGATGGTGATAATGCACAACACAAATCGGTTGTCGTCGTCTACCACCCATGGAACGATTACCTATGTAAATGATCACCAAAATATTAGTTTCAATTTAATTTATAGTACCGAACTAAGAATATTATAAATGTGTAAATATCGTATTACCGAATGCGCCCCCACCACGCCGGCATGTCTATCGGATTGAATTAAGGTCTCTTCATTATGTTCAATAACGCATTCGATGGCTCAAAGTTCTGCATTATATAAGTTTTGGTCATCTCACGTTTGAGTTTAGGGTTATTTTCAACCGTATCCGCCCAATTCACTACCGTGGCTTTCGTTTATAGAGCTTCAAATGACGCACTTATTTCAATCTGAAAATTAACGAGTAAGTATTTAAATGATTGAAGCACAAATATTACTACGGTGATAATTTAAAGTCAAAGTTAAACATTACCATGAGGCCAAAGTTGCATATAATGAGACGACCTTTTGCCAGTCCGGATTCACCTCCGCCTTGTTCTTCAGCCTCTGACGCAGTGTCATGAGGGCAAGGTCCAAAGTTTGTACAACATAAACATATTCAATACAATTTTTCAAAATATGACAATCTAAAAAATATTTTGATGAGTTACGTACCTCAGTGTCCCAATCTTCACGCGGTACTATCATAATCTTGGAATCGCTAGGCGTATATGGCCGTAAAGCGTCAATGATTTCAATAGCCGGCATTTCCGAGTCTTCTGCTCGAACGAACCTCTTAAATTCATCTTGCACACATTGATCTCGGATAATGTGGTAACATTGAGGGCAAGAAAGTGCTCCTACCAGTAGATACAGCTCTTGAACTGGTACCCTACGACCGCGATCTACCGGCCCGGCCAGCAGAACGCGACCCAGATGCCCGGCCTGAAGAACCCGAGCCAAGAGACCGCTACGTAATAAAAAACAAGGAGTTAAGAGTCTATACATATATGCACCCAAAGATATTATGTTGCTAGTTGACGATTGTTTTGTAGTAACGATTACCTGGGAAACCTCGACCGACGACGCACGTCGAGGTTGATCGCGAATCGTTATGTTCGGATGTGTGGGAGTAGAAGCCGCCGGTGAGGGGGTACAGAAGTTCGGTGAGGTGCATGTGAACTCAGGCAAAGAGAGACGCGGTTGCTTGGGCATTGAGTAGGGCCCGCATAACTGTTCAGCGTCAAATGCATCACAAAGGCAGAATGCCCACTGTAGCTCGATGGAGATCCCGTCCTGAAGACGGGTTGGAACGACGAGGACACAGATGTATGTGGATATTCGGGAGTATGCGAGCCCCCGAAAGCACCTGTGGACACATGGAGAGAAGTATCAACACGTGCAATCGGCAACTCCAGGTCAGCGAACCCTGCGAGGCCCGTTTGAACTCGTGTGTCTACAACATCAGAATCTCGTGCATGTGCAATCGGTGGCTGAATGTAATGGTCCGAATTTTAGAAATAATAAAATAAGCATTTTACGCTCCAATGTTCCAACTATGATTGTTTCTAATAGGAGGATTTTGAATTATTTGCATGATATCGTTAAAGCGAAGCACCTTGTGTGCCTAAAATAGAGAAGCGAGAGATAACTGTTTGCTTTAAGAACTTAGCAGAATAGCTAAGCCAAGAGATTAAATGTTTGAAAGCGATCCTTGAGTCGCTTGAGTTCATTCCTTAGAGTGAAAGTTGAAAGAGTAGCGAGTCCGCTCCAAGCAGTTCGGAGTGACTCAGAGTTCGCTTCAGTTCTCAAAAGCGATGTGTGAGTCCGCTCGAGCAAGCAGAAGCGAGTTGAGAAGTTTGCTCGAGATGTTTCAAGCGGACAACGTGGGCGAGCGGATTTACGATTATCCGCTCCGCCCAAGATTCCTTAGTAAGCAGAACGGTTTCCAAGTGAGTAAGGTAAGACGGGTTTCAAGTGATTTCCCTAGCAAGCGAGTTGGCTCGAGATAGTCCGCTCGAGGAGCGGGGAGCGATGTCGGTAGAGCTGACACGGGAGGTGCGCCAGACACATTTATTATGTGTCAGTTATTTTTCTGAGAACACGCCACAACCCTATTTGACTAGTGCTATGTGTCCTTTTCTGCAAAAAGTCATACCGACTTAAATGCATCAGACGTTACTTTAATTCAAAAAACTTTTATTTTCCTTTTCATTTATTTTCATTTAAATCAGAAAAGGAGTATCACACCCCGTTAAATACCCCCACCCTTGGAACTTGTTTTCTCACTGCAACTTTACAAATTTTACTCAAAACTTAAAAGAGAGAGAGAGACAGAGAGTAAGAAGAACCAGCTGAGAGTTAGTCCTTCGGAAGATTGAAGTTTCAAGGTAAAACCCCAACCATTTTTCTCTACTGTCTAAGTATTTCACTCAAAGACCTAGCAAGAAAATCCTTTCAAAATAAATGATGATTTCCTATAATTTTGCTAAATTTCCGTTTATGTTTTGGCTACATTAGCTTTGAAAGTTATCTCTTAAGCTTTTAAGTTTTTAAACAGCTGTGACAAATGTTTGGAAGAAACTGAACCAAGGTTTATGGATTTTTCTACCCAAATGAGTTTCTCCGCCTAAGAAAAATCTAAGATTTATTATTGTTTTCACTGAGCACCAAAAAGATCCAAGCGAAACATCTTTCCACCCCAATCTAGTCCCGGATATTTCCTTTAAAAGATTAGGAAATTCTATTTTTTTGTTAAAGGCTTTTCTTGTAGTAAGAAGAACGAGTAAGGATATTCTATTAGAAGTATGTTTCCCGAGATAAGAATGATAGTCAAATTCGCTCCAGCCTTTTTTTGGTCGAAGCGATGAGTTAGCCAAAGCGAACTAGTGTCTTAGTTAAGAGTATATTCCTTATGAGTATTTTTCGCTCTTATTTTCTTAAGGAAACGTAAAGGAAGAGCGGTGAACGTGATGAGAAGCGACCATCACCTGAGCAACCAAACGTGGGCTTTCTAAACTAAGTACCCCAAGCGGGTTAAAACCCTTGAGCGACTAGTCGACGAAGGGATATTCTTTTGAAGCGAGTTTACTTGGAGCGGATTTTAAATCGCTCTTAAAGTTGATGTTGTTATAAAGATGTTATGTTATCTATAAGGCATATCTGTCGGCTGTGTGCCAAGGTTTCATGTTACGATCGGCCTGAGCATGTGTTGCTCGGGTAGTGCACTAGGTTCGCTTTGATCAGGCAAGCGATCAAGGTTCTAGGTTGAGGGTGGCCAACCTCCCTAGATCGGGTTATTAAGGGCAGATATGGCAAGGAAGTAAAGTAAAGAAGGTTTTACGAGTCAAGGCTCTTCGGTTTTATGGTGTTGTTTTCTTATTATCTTTTTACTTGTGAAGCGATTTCGGGCAAAGTGCCCACTGAGTGCTTCAAAGTACTCAGCCATGTATGCGTTTTCCCTGTGTGCAAGTTGAGCAGGTCATGGTCGAGATGGAAGCGGTGGCGAGTGGGTTTTGCTGGAGCGGTTTCGTGAAAAGGCATTTGGTGATGCAAGTTGTCATACTTGTATTTGTCCATTTACATATGGATCTGGCTTTAATGCCTTTTTCGTCTTTATTTTTTGCCAGATCCCGTTTTTTCTTTCTATCTGCATAGCTCTTAGACGGGCATTTTTTGTAATGTAGATAAACTGCTGGGCCACTCCCTTTTGCTAGCCATGTAATTCAGCAAGTGCTCATTGTAGAGACAACCATCGTTTTCGACTCTTAGATCATGTTTTCACTTGAAATTTTATAAGTAATGAAACCGATCAAGTTATTGAATCCGCTTTCATTTTGTCGAGCGACTTTGACCGTTTCTAATTTACTTATTCTTGAGGCCTTTGATTAATGAGCAAAAATGGAACCCCTTTTTAAAGAACTCTCTCTTTTTTTTTGTCTACAAGCGACTTACAAAACCACTCAGTCGGGCGAGAGCCTACGAGCGGCCTCTTTCAGAAAATACTCTAAGTCTTTCAAAAAAATCCCCTTTCAAAGAAACAGCCCTTAAACGAATTTCAATATAAAATACCAAGCGGATAACCCTACCCGCTCAATGCATATTCTTCGCTTGATCCGAGAGTACTCGCTTCATAAGTTATGCAACACGTGATGACCCTTCGGGCCCAGTTTTCCATAATTCGGGTCCGGGTCGTTACAACAGTGGTATCAGAGCTTTTGGTTCGTTCTAAAACCCAAGTGACTTATGTGACTTATGTGAAATTTCTTCCTATGTGCTTAGGAGAAATTGCTTGCCTACGTGAAATCGCTTGACTAAGTGCACTACGTGAATTATGTGTATGAATGTTGTATCTTGGTTTTCGAATCTGTCCCGTAATAAAACGATGTATGAAACGCTTGAACATAGGAGGAACGCTTAAACAGTTACCTATGATCGCTTGAGAACGAAGCGTTGCTTACGAACATAGTTGGACTAGTTAGAAAGATGGCTTTTTAGATCACTCAGATAGTGAAACGAATTATTTCGCTGCAAGCGGACTAAGCGGTTTCACGAAAATCTAAGGCTACTATGGCTTGTGGAACATAGCTAAGCGACTAGTTGATTAAGCGAAAGGTTTCCCCCGAGTTTTCATAATCACGCAAGCATGATGTTATCCTTTATCGTTTTCCGAGCATGCGATAAACTATTCAGAGTGACCTAGGTCCTCGCTTCCCCGTTTAAAGAGCTTTGCGATCGATCTAAGGTTTAAATTTCTAGGATGTCGCGACCATGAAGAGTTGTGAGAGAGATTCCCGGTGCTGATGGGTGTGCGGATGCTAATCCGCTCCCGGATAGAAGGGTTGATGAGTTGTTCATCCGGCAAAATCCCCCAACATTTGACGGGATGGGCGACCAGCTAGTGCTGAGCGGTGGTTGAGGGCCCTAGAGCGCATCTTTATCTTCTTGAGATGCAGCGACCAAGAGCGTCTGGCTTGTGTTGCCTTTCAGATGACTGGCTCGCCGGATTTCGGTGGGAGGCCAGAAGGAAGATCATGACCCCCGAGCAAGTGGAGAACTTCACTTGGGAAGATTTTAAGGATGCTGTGTACGATAAATACGTACCAAAGAGCTACCTGAAGCAGAAGGAGGCCGAGTTCTACAGCCTCAAACAAGGAAGGATGTCGGTCACCGAGTATGACAGGAAGTTTTGCGATCTGTCTCGTTTTGTGCTGAATCAAGTGGATACGGACGAAAAGATGGCCGAAAATTTTTGCGCGGGGCTAAGGCCCGAAATTAGAATGCCATTGGCAAGCCACGGAGGGCTGTGCTACGCAGAATCGCTCAGTCGAGCATTAGACGTAGAGGCCACCATGCCAAGCGAGCAACCAGCTCCGACCCCTGTATCCACTCAAGGAGAGAAGCGGAAGTGGAATGATAGCGGCGATGGAAGCCGCAAGCGACCGTGGGCAGGCCAGCTACACCCACCGCTTCAGAGACCGGTGAATCCACTCCCTCTCAGCCAGAGCGTCCGAGCGCCCGCTCCGTGCCCCAGATGCAGACGCTTCCACGAAGGAGGATGTCAAGCGGGCAGCAACAACTGCTATGCTTCTGGAAGACCCGGCCACTACGCCAGGCAATACCCCAACCGCCAAGGCCGCTCGAACTCCGCCCCGAGGTCCGCTCCGCCGCCGCAGCAACTTCGGGCCATCCAGGCACAACTGGGACCTGCTACCCCTCTCCCTCCCCAGAGCGCCAGTTTCAGAGGCAGCAGAACGAAGGGAGGGCGACTTCCTCCAAGCAACCGCTCGCTAAAGGCCAAGGCGATCTGGCAGGTATGGGAACTCTCCATGATGTGCCTATTTTGATTTTGTTTGACACGGGAGCGTCGTACTCTTTCATTTCCGAGGCCTGAGTAGATAACTTAGAATTGCTCACCGAACCCCTAAGGCCACCTTTAAGTGTTGTCTCACCAGTAGGAGGAAGACTTTTTCTGAACCGTCAGTGCTT
>JAOWBJ010117838.1:0-13669 GCA_028566335.1 Monarda citriodora | reverse complement strand
GAGGAGAGGAGGAATTTTCGAATTTGGGGGTAGGGCAAAAATCTGATTTTCTGCCCTCTGTTCTGGAGTTAAATCCCGTAAATCACCGACGACATTAGAGACGGACTGCCTATCAGTGATCACCGACGAACGGAATCCGTCTCTGATCACCGACGGATAGGCGGCCGCCGGTGAATAGAGACCGAAAATCCGTCGGTGGCCCGTTACGGGGGTGTTATCACCAATGGGATTCCATCTGTCGGTGATCATTGAGGGCATTTTGAAAATTTTGTCGGTGATCGAACGGAAAAAAAATAGTCGACCCGTGTTTTCACCAACGGCCGGTCCGTTAGTGATCAGAGACGGATGGACGTCCGTCGGTGACGTGGTTGGTGTCAGCGTATATTTTTGTAGTGTGATACGAAATACTACCTCCGTCTCATTAGATTAGTTCTACTTTCCTCTTTGGTCTATCTCACTTATTAGTCTCATTTCCTAAAATGACAAAAGATATGTGACTACAATTAACTCTCTCTCCTTAAAATTAATTACAACCACATATCCGACTTTTATTGTTTTGCGTGTCCGGTCAAACTAAGATTATACTAATGAGATGGAGGTAGTATATATTCGTTTTGTAATATGAAATATCTAATATGTGCTACGAAATATATAATATGTTATTTGAAAAATAACAAAGTTTTTATCATATCAAACATGTGCAACGAAATATCCCACAAGTGATACAAAATATCACACAAGTGATACAAAATATATATTATGTGACATGAAATGATTGGAAAGTAGAATGAAAACTAGAAATCTGTATTCGAATTAATTGAGTAACACGAAACTTTAAAAAAGTGATACGAAACTTTAAAAAAAGTGATACGAAATATATACATGTGTGACATGCAGTTTATACAATCGATTTCTTTATTTTATTTTTCCCGAATATTCTGCTATATTTAAGGAAATTCCTTCCAGATTTTGGGTGAAGAATCGTGTGATTATGGGAGTTATTTTGAGTGAATATAGGAGTAGATTTTGAGAGTTATTTTCTTTCCAAAAAAATCGGCCTTAATGGGAGAGAGAGAGGTAATTTCCCTTTTAAAATCAATTACCATATTACCTTTATGCCCCTTTCGGTTATTTCCTATTTTTTTAAATCAGAAAATCTCCATTATTTTCGGCCATCAGATCTTTAGGAATCAATGGTTCTAGATGATTTCTATATTTTACATAAGGGGTGGTTTTTACGGGAGTGCACCAATATATATATATATTTATTTATTTATTTCTTAACAAAAAGAATTGGCAAATCAGTAATGATCCCATTTCTTTCATTTCCCTTTGTTCATTCATTTTCCTTTTCCTATCCTAACCAAATAGATGTTTCTCGAGTTTTCCGAATATGGGGTGTATGTGATATTGTTACAAGAGTCTGTGTCCGAGTCACGTGCGAATTCTTGGGCGGAAAGAAGAGATGAGTCCGTCGCGGCTGAGTTCACGGGCCCTTTTGGAACCGCTCTAAGCAAATTGGTACGTGCCATGTGTTAATGCCCACCATCCGCCATTAATGGAGCTTCGTGATTGTTTATTTGTTTGTGTGTGTGCGTTTTTTTGACCGTGGATTGATCCTTCAACAAAGGAAACGCGAAATAGGAACTTTCTGTGTAGGTGTAATGATACGAACTCAACGGACTTACCACCGGTGATTGAGGACGCCACGACTGAGACTGAACCACACGACATGGTGGCCGAGCAAGAGGAGCCACCGATGGATATTTCGACGACGACAAGGGTATTGCGACCGCGAGATGCAATCAAAACTCTGAAGTACTTCTCTAAGGATTGATAGCGTTATTTTATATTTTTTGTTTTATTATTAATTGTTTCCTTATAATGTGAACATTATTTTTTTGTGTTTATCGAGTCGAGCATTTTATAAGCTCCAACCGGATTTTCTTGTTGGTTCTTTCCCGTGGGTTAGGATTAGGTCGAACCAACCAGGGTTTAGAGGAGTATATATATTGGCGGACTATTTATTTTTTGCTCATGAATGAGAATATTGAGCTTTGCCCTAACTTGTTCATCACCTTACAACTTGTCAAGGGCGGCCGACAGGAAGACCCCCGCGCTCGTCGTGTTTTTCTTTGCCGCCGATCCTGTTTAGGACGCCGATTGTGTTGCTAGTCTGTGTGATCGAGTCATCAGTCGCGAGTTAAGGATTTCGATCCTTAACAACTATTCTCTCGTCTTGTCTCATCTCCCGATGCAGAACTCAGACGCTTCTCGCCCTTCGCCGGGTCTGCTCACCGGCGGAAACGCTCAAGAGATCACTTTAGGGCCACCATGCGTAACCCCACCGCTGTCGCACGGGAGGTTATTGGCTCGAGCAAATCGCCATTTTTGGATGTTGATGAATTACCCGCGACCACGCCGCCTTCATCCGACGCCTTCACACAGGGCTTGGACCGCATCATGGCGCGTTTTGATCGACTGGAGAGTCGTTTGGATGACACCGATCTTTGGGTGCTTCCGCTGGAAACACGCCCGTCGTCCAACGTCGATCGCTCTCACAGTGGCGGTAGGGATGCCGAGCAGATCAATTACCGCCGTGATCGCCGCCACGGAAATTCCCCTCCCCCGGTTTTCAACCACGCTCGTGGTGGGAAGGGAGGTCGACAGAGGGATTCCCCTCCCCCGGTCTTCAACCACAATTGTGGTGGGGAGGGCGGCGGCTACCGGGGTGCATTTTATGCACCGCCGCGACAATAGGACAATCATCGCCGACACTTTCCCGAAGCACAAGATTGGGATAGGCGTACAGATTGGTCCCTTGACGAAGAGGATTATGGCTTTCACAATAATCGCCATCGCCATGGAGAGGACTCACCGTCTCGTCGGAATCAGGGTCATCATGGACGCTCGACACCTACGGGCATTAAGGTTGAGGCACCGAAGTTTGATGGGTCGGATGCATCTTCCTGGATTGCGCGCGTCTAATACTACTTCGACCACTTGAACACGCCCGAGGCCGACCGCTTGCACTACGCGGTGATGTTATTTCAGCCCCCAGCGTCAGAGTTGATCTTTAACTTCTGTAACAACAATCGGTATGCGACGTGGGCGGAATTTTCAGATGCAGTCCGCAATCGTTTTGATCCGCAGAGTTTTCACAATTATATTGGACCCTTGTCCAAGTTGGTGCAAACGGGTACAGTTGCGGAATATCAGGCCACTTTCGAGCGCTATCTCAACCGCGTGGACGGCCTCAATGATGCAACACTTGTTCCCATGTTCATCGCTGGTTTGAAAGAGCCGATACAAGAAAAGGTGGAGCTCCAACAGCCGCTTTCTTTAGCTACCACTATGGCGTTGGCGTTACGCCTTGCAGCGTCCCATGAGGAACGTCAGAAACAATTTGGTCGATCTCGTTGGAGCAACCGAGAGTCGAAACCTTATAGCTCCACACCGGACTAGCCCAGCACCACGGGACAGCAGCCTAGCTCGGGAGGGTCAGCAGTGGACAAGCCTCAAAATAGGCCGATACGAGTTTCAAATGCTGAGAAATCCGAGAGGGCAAAGAAAGGTGTCTGCTATTACTGCCCGGAGAAGTGGGTGCCTGGTCACGTTTGCAAGATGAAACTACTGTCCTACTTGGAAGAGGATAAAGAGGAGGAGGCGATTTCCCCACCCGACACCACGGCGGCTGCCAACTTGATTACCGCCGAAATTTCTCACCTAAAGGCGTTGGAAGACGACCACTATTCTCGACCGTTTCGCATGCTTGGTATGATCAAGGTAACAACGGTCAGCATCCTGATTGATACTGGGAGTACACACGACTTCCCTTTCGAGTGTACGTGGGTAACGGTGCTTCACTTTTATGTGCTTGCATTGCTTCTTCTATTGACCTTATGGTGCAGGATATTCCGTTTTCCGTGGATCTTCACGTCCTTGACATTCATGGCCCTGACATAATACAGGGGATGGCATGGCTTCGGTCTTCAGGAAAGATTTCCGCAGACTTTGTGAATATGACACTGGAGTTCATTTGGCAGTGCGCACCTCGCTTGATACGCGGGACAGCCTCGGGTCCGCGTCCAATCTCATTAGCATCCTTGGCCGGCTTAACGGCTTCGTCGGATAGGCACGAATTCTACGAGGTGGTTGCCATTGAGAACAACTCAGCTACTTCTACAACTACGGCCGAGATTATTTTTCCTCCTGACACGCCGCAGCCTATCTTGGACGTGCCGGACCGTTTTAGGTCGGTGTTCGCCACGCCGACGGGTATGCCTCCACAGCGGGACTTTGATCACCGCATTCACCTCCTCTCAAATACGAAGCCCGTAAATGTTCGGCCCTATCGGTACCCGTTCCACCAGAAAAACGAGATTGAGCGACAGGTCTGTGAGATTTTGGACCATGGTATCATCCGCCACAACCATAGCCCCTTTTCTTCACCAATGTTGTTGATCCGCAAGAAAGATGGCTCATTTCGATTCTGTATCGACTACCGAGCCGTGAATATGGCCACACTGCCCGACCACTTTCCAATCCCAACCGCAGACGAGCTATTTGATGAGTTGGGACATGCGAAGATCTTCTCCAAATTGGATCTTCGTTCGGGGTATCACCACATCCTCATGCACGATGATGACAGTTTCAAAACGGCTTTCCGAACCCACGACGGCGATTTTGAATTTCTGGTAATGCCGTTCGGGTTGACAAACGCGCCTTTTACATTTCAGACGGCTATGAACAATATTTCTCAATCACTTTTGCGGAAGGGTGTGATTGTGTTCTTAGATGATATCCTTGTCTACAGCCCAGACTTGCACTCTCATGGCGATCATCTTTCAGTGGTTTTATCTCTATTGCATGAGAATAACTTCTTTGTGAAGCTTTCCAAGTGTTCATTTTGCAGTTCTTCGGTTGAATACCTTGGGCATTTGGTTTCGGACGGCCTTCTGAAAGCGGACCCGACAAAGATAGCTGACATGCTCGCTCTATGCCATCGACGGTCAAACAGTTGCGTGGTTTTTTGGGGTTGACCGGCTACTATCATTGGTTTTTGTCGCACTACGCTTTGATAGCTGCCCCTCTCATAGATATCCTGAAGAAGGATGCCTTTTCTTGGTCAAAAGAAGCGGCCGAGGCATTTTCCAAGCTGAAAGAGGCTATGTCGTCAGCACCGATCCTCAACCTAGCCGATTTTTCCAAACCCTTTTGCATTGAGACACACGCGTCGGACGTGGGGATTGGTGCGGTGCTTATTCAGGACAAGCATCCCTTAGCCTATTTTAGTAAGAAGTTGCGGCCACGTCGCCGTAGTGCTTCCACTTACCATAAGGAGTTATATGCGATTGTCGAAGCGGTACAAAAATGGCGGCAGTATTTACTGGGCCGGGAATTCATCTTCCGCACCGATTAGAAGAGCCTACAGGAACTTCTTCATCAAGTAGTACAGGCGCCTGACCAATATTTTTATGTCCGGAAACTCATGGGATTTAAATTCCGGATTGAATATAAGAAAGGGTCCACCAATCGCGTGGCCGACGCCCTTTCACGCCGTGATGAAATTGCCACTTCTCTGCCCTCGGCGTCGACATCGAATGTGGTTGAGTACGTTGACACCTCCACCGATGCTGCCATGCTTACGACGGTCACTCAACCAATACCAGCGCTGCTCGACGGCCTTCGTGACGAAGTCCGCACTTTTCCAAATCTATCGGCCCTTGCGGCGCATATACGAGCAGGGACCGCACCGTCACACATGTTGCTCGTCGATGGCCTTATTTACTATGATCGTCGCATTCTCCTCAGCCCTCAGTCAGAGTTTAAGCTGACCCTGCTGCATGAACATCACAATACACCTATGGCAGGCCACCCTGGCGTGATCGTACTTTTCATTTATTGGCTGCGGTTTTTATTGGCCCCGCATGAGGAAAGAGGTGCGAAAGTTTGTGGCCTTTTGTTCGATATGTCAGTCCACCAAGTACTCTACTCAAAAGCCAGCGGGATTACTTCAACCTCTACCAATTCCATCGCAGGTTTGGGACGATACATCGATGGACTTTATTACTAGGCTGCCATCTTCGAGAGGCTATACGTCAATAATGGTGGTGGTCGATAGACTCTCCAAATATGCACACTTCGCAGCCCTCCCTAAGTGTTTTGATGCAGTGCATGTGGCCCATTTATTTATCTCCACGGTTGTTCGGCACCACGGCTTTCCTAAAACACTGGTCTCGGATTGCGACCCGGTTTTCTTGAATGAGACGTGGAAAGAAATGCTCTGTCTCAGTGGTACGAAGTTACAGTTTTTGACAGCTTATCATCCCCAATCGGATGGTCAGACCGAAGTTCGCAATAGGGGATTATCATCCCCAATCGGATGGTCAGACCGAAGTTCGCAATAGGGGATTGGAGTAGTATTTGCGAGCTTTCACCTCGGAGAAACCATCGACTTGGAGCAATTTTTTACCTTGGACTGAGTTGGCCTTAAACTGTTTCTATCACGTAGGGTTGAGAATGTCACCATATCAGGCCCTTTACAACCGGTCGCCTCCGTCACTTGTTGCCGCTACCCCTTCTTCCCTTCTCTTCTCTTTACTCTTTTCTCTCTTATCTTCTCCCTTTGAGACTTTTGGTCTATCGATGGTTCATCTTAGCCGACCCCAACTAGTTTTGGAAAAAGGCTTTGTTGTTGTTGTTGTTGTTGTTGTTGTTGTTTGAGGTGTTAGAGCAGATCGGACCCGTAGCGTATCGTTTGAAATTGCTGAAGGGAAGCAAAATTCACGATGAATTTCACGTTAGCCTTTTGCGTGAATTTGTGCAGGGCGAAGAGTTTGCGGAGTCAGAGCTCCCTCGAGAATTTTACGGTGATCATCCCTTGGTGCAGCCGGTGAGTATTGTTGATTCCAAGTTCTTGTGGACAAATGGAAAACCTGTCGAACATGTGTTGGTCCGATGGGCAGATGGCTCGACGTCGACGACATGTGAGTCGTTAGCTGACATTACTTTGCATTATCCTAATCTCCCCCTTGAGGACAAGCGGGATGTTAACGGGGGGAGTTGATACGAACTCAACGGACCCACCACCGGTGATTGAAGACGCCACGACTGAGAGTGAACCACACGACATGGCGGCCGAGCAAGAGGAGCCACCGATGGATATTTCGACGACGACAAGGGTATTGCGGCCGCGAGATGCAATCAAAACTCCGAAGCGCTTCTCCAAGGATTGGTAGCGTTATTTTATATTTTTTGTTTTATTATTAATTGTTTCCTTATATTGTGAACATTATTTTTTGTGTTTATCGAGTCGAGCATTTTATAAGCTCCAACCGGGTTTTCTTATTGGTTCTTTTCCGGGGGTTAGGATTAGGTCGAATCAATCAGGGTTTAGAGGAGTATATATTTTGGGCGGACTATTTATTTTTTGCTCATGAATGAGAATATTGAGCTTTGCCCTAAATTGTTCATCACGTCACAACTTGTCAAGGGCGGCCGACGAAAAGACCCCCCGCGCTCGCCGTGTTTTTCTTTGCCGCCGATCCAGTTTAGGACGCCGGTTGTGTTGCTAGTCTGTGCGATCGAGTCGTCGGTCGCGAGTTAAAGGATTTCGATCCTTAACATGTAATGTCTACTTGACTGGAAGAGAAGTATGATAGTATTCTGCATTAATTACCACAGATGATGTGTTTGATAATATGCCTTATTGAGTAACAATGTGTAGGATATGAAAGACTACTACATTTGGTGAATTTCACTTAACGATCTTCAATTTGTCTTATTCACGCAAGTAAAGTTGATAGGAGTTTGTAATTTTTTCATGCGGTATTTCGTAGGATAATGTTTAACAATTGGAATAATATAGTAGTAAAATTCATATAAGTTAACTTGATATGATAATTTCTAACAATTGGAATAATATAGTAGTAAATTTTAAGTTGATAGGATTATTTATAACAATTGGAATTTACTATTAAGTTTATTTACTTCTTTCATGTCATTTTATTTTATTTTTTTTTGAAAATCTTTCATGTCTAATGTCTCTATTTACATGTAGAGACTTAGGCGATGTCGTTTCGCGTTTATGCTCTTGCCGGACAAGCTTTAAAACCGAAGACCACGTATTAACTCCTGGGATCCACGCCAGATTCACTTTTTGCGATTTGAATTTCGGGGAGAAAATGGAACCTTTAAAAAGGTCGAGTATTTAGAAGCTAATTCGAAAAGTCAGAGAAAATATCGAAGTTGCGAAAAAGTTTGTGTATTTTTAGTGCTTTAACCCTTCGAAAGATCAGGGAAAATATCGAAATTGCGAAAAACGTTTGTGTATTTTTAGTGCTTTAACCCTTTAATTTTTATTGCCGATAATATATGTGAAGTACAAAATAATATTATGGACAATTATCCCGTGATAGAGGAAATAATACTTCGACATACAAAAATTGTACGTAAATTTTTTTATATCAAAATACTTTTTATAATTTATATTTCCGAGTGCAACACACAAAAACAACATTAATTATCATAAATTGCCAAAATTTTATCGTTTATTAGCAGCACTTAGTAGAACATTGTTTTTCATTAGAGCACTTAATAGAACATTATGCACTTCTTCTGTCCCGCGGCATTAGTCCCTTATCATTATTTTATATCTTATATATATATTCAATTTAGGGGATTAATACCACGGAACGAAGGGTGTCACGACCAAACTTAGCATAGGATAGTTAAACCGGGAAACCGCGACTCGGGGGATTAAAGAAGTGGTAGGAAGCAATAGTATGACCTTGTAGAGAAATGACATAATTAATAGGGAATTGTCGAATACATCTGATGAAAATGAACATATGAGACATCCGAGAATAATTCAAAATACAATAGAGAAAGTGTTCAGGCGAAATTATGAATCAATGTTTTACAACCATAACAAAAGAGAACTGAAACAAGCACATGTATGAAGACATGTGCTACCAAAAGTCTTTTCTTGCTTGAGCTGGGTTGACATAAGCCGCCTGACACCACCGATAGCACTTCCCTAATCTATACATAGGGAAAACATGTACAGGGCTGAGTACAAACGCACTCAGTGAACACATGTCCAAAACGTTTACTAATTGTCAAGCCATCTAGTTAAGAAACATAGGGTTTCTCTTTTCTAAAGCACCTATGTTCTGAAAAGCATTTTGTGATCTAAAAGTCGACTGCAGTCTAAGTTCATGTGTAATCGATCATATCTGATACTGAGTAACCGGAAGAGTGGCCACCCTCCGCAGTTACGAGGAGCGATCACTATCTGAGTGAGCGTCCTAGGTGTACACTAGTCTGTGGTTTAAGCCAGGGACCCGAATTCGATTAAGTGGACCTGATGCAACATCTGGACCTGATGCCACACAGATATATCTCATACAAAACAGAAAGCATTTATGGCATGGCAATACTTAAAAGATTAACAGCTGATAAAACATGCTTTATTTTGATAGAATGCCCATCTCAGAGATTTTCCTCAACTGCTACCGAAACTAGGCTTAGCGAAGTCTGCCATGCGTGCCATCTCTTCTGTGAACAAATATCTCAGACCGAGGTCCACGACACTATCCTCCCAGCTCACAGCTCGAATGACCTTCTTCCGATGGATGTTTTTGATTAACGGTGCTAGGGGCCTCTTGAGACTTCGGCGACCTAGTATGCACAACCAAGAAAAACGGGAGAGTGAAGAAACAGTAGAAGAAAGAGGGGAGACAGTAGAAGAGAGACAAAATAAGCAAATAACAATTAATCCAACGATAAAAAAGAGTGGAGAGGGAAGGAAAAGTAGAAGCAACTAGGAGAAAACAAACAACTAAGAACTAAGAACAATAAAACAACTAAAGAAAACGTTTTTTTTAATAAGACTCTACACAACTAATTCCTAAGACTTTCCCCGGCAACGACGCCAAAATTTGTTTCACCTAAACGTACTCCCAATCGAAAGAGATCTAAAGCAGCAAGCAGTAAGGTAACCCTATGTCGAATCTCAAGGAAAGTCCAACAGGGAATTAACTAAGTAGAGAACGCACACTACAGAAATTAAACACCCTAAATCTAAACACAACAATTTAATGTGAGTTTTCTAAATCCTAAAAAAGCAGTAAAATAAAGCAGTAAAGAAAGCAGTAAACCTAATCTAATGAAGGCAAATAAAACTACCTAGCCATGGAAAATAAAAGAAAGCAATAAATCCTAAAACTACGAAAGCAACAAACGAAGCAAATAAAGACATGGAAAAGAAACCTAAATCTAAGAATTGAAATCAAACAAAGCATTTAAATCTAATCCTAGAAGCAAAGCAAGAAACAAAACAATAAATCTAACCTAGACTTGGAATTAAAAACCGAAAGCGAGTAAAACGAATAATTGAAATCTAAACCTAAGCAAAGCAAAAAAGAAAGCAATAATCTAAACCTAGAACTCAAGAGAATCAAGCAAGTAAAAGCAATAAGTAAAGAACAAGAACGAAAACAAGAATTAAGAATGTAAAACCCGATTGTATTGAATTAATCTTCAAGTCTCGATTCTCCAAAGCTCCAAAGCAATAAACTAAAGTAAGAATATGAATAAACTAATCTAAAGTCGTGTAAAGAGGTGTTCTAGGGTTTACAAAATCATCCCATATATATAGGGGAAAAACCTAATTTAAACATGGAAATTTTCGGGCATGAAATCCGCATGGCCAGCGCCCGTGGGCTAAGCTAGCGGTCGCTGGCCATGCGCGGCAGTAAGCGCTGGTGTATGGCGCCAGCGGGCGCGGGACTGAGCCAGCGGTGGCTGGCCCTTGCGGCCAGTCCGCTCCGGGATTTCCTGTCAGAATGGAAGGTAGCAAAATAAGGAAGCAAATCAAACATTTAGGGACGTTTATTGGGGAGTTACTGATTCTGATTTTTCTTTCCTTGTATACTTATTCTCAATCCCTATATTAAGAGGGAACCACTGTACATTCATTATCAAGAAATAAGATGATCTCTTCCTCCACTCTTGTTTGTTTTCCCTTCTCTTTTCAATTCAAGATGGTATCAGAGCCATGTTCGACAAGGGATCATAAAAATTTCATCATATCCCATTCACACCAATCTTAATCTTTAAGCTTGAACCTTACCAACCTCAGCCAAAAATCTGCATCGAAAAAAAAATGCCAAAAACCGAAAAGAACAAACCACCACCGTATACAGCGGCGGCGGCAGTGTCAAACCATAAAGGAAGAAATCAATGGGAAGGTGATGGTGGGGTTCTTCCCAACACTCCCGAAACCCAAAACTATCACCGTGCAGAAAGAAGAGAATGGGCAGGAAGAACCTCGCCACCAGCACACGGCGGCGGCGGCGACGACGAAGCCATGGCTAAAGGAGAGCCGGCGATATCACCAGCGTCGCAACCAGCACGCGGCGGAGTCAGAGAGAACCCTACACCATGTGCCGCCGTCAGCCAGGCTACCGGCACCGGAGGAGCGGCGGGCAACACTGGCGGCGGATCCACTGCCGGAGGAGGTCAGGAGCAAGAAGAAAAAATTGCAGCCGCCATTATTGGAGCCGCTAGGGTCTGCCACGAAGGGGATGAAGATGGCGATTTTTTTTTATTTTAATAAATCAACTTTTGGGGTTTTGCAGAAAAGCCCATCCAGTTGGGGCAAACTAAACAATGGCCCATCAGATTTCACGAAATCTCAAATTCCACCCCTGAAATGCGAGAAATTGCAGAACGGCCCCTCAGAAACACTGAACACTCAGATTTCACCCCCGAAAATTCGGGAATTGCATGGAGGTCCCCGGTTTTATGGTTCTTCTAAAAACAGACCCCAGAAATTTAATATTGTGTGCAAAAATAGTTTTTCTGTTTTAGAGAATATTTCTACAGCTTGCTCGACATCCGGAAATTCACACCAAGACAAAAATTGGATTTTTGACTGCGGCACTGATACGATGTCCTTCGATCCATTGGATTTTATCACTATTTCAAAATCCCGGAAAAGCCATGTCCAAACAGCAAATGGAGAACATCTCCGAGTTCAAGGAGCAGGAACTATCAGAATTTCTCCACGTTGAAAATTCATAACTGTTTATTTGTTCCTACTTTATCTCATAAACTTCTGTCTGTTAGCCATGTCACCAAAGAGCTCAATTGCACCCTGCTGATGCAACCATCTTTTTGTATGTTGCAGGATACTCGGACGGGGACGATTGTTGGCCATGGCACTGAGAGAAACGGGCTATACTATGTGGATGAGATAGCTCAACAAGGTAGTGCACTGATGACTCACGGATCCCCCGAAAGATTAGTTTGGTTATGGCACAGACGGTTAGGTCACCCATCCCTAGCATACCTTAAAATCCTATTTCCTAAATTTTCTCATATGTCTCACCTAGATTGTGACACATGTTTTCTCGCCAAGAGCCATATACACACATATCATTTGAATAATACTCGCATGAATCATGTGTTTTCACTTATACATTCTGATGTTTGGGGCCAGCCAAGTAACACCCAAAATAACATCCACCTTTCGTATTGGAAATACGTAGCAAACAATACCAAATTCGGCAGTGGATAATTGCAGAGGAACGTCGTGGCAAATTCCTGAGGTATGCACTGTGGTACCATCTCCTAAAATGACCGGATATGGCTTTGTGGCGGTTATTCGTAAGCCCAAACGATCTACGAGCGTTCGGGAGATGAAACAATGACTTGCTCCGCTATCTACCATCACTGTAACTCGTTGTGTTTTGATCTTCCCAAATAGTTGCAGCGTATGTGAAGAATCAATGCCATGGGACGATAATTCTGACATTTGAAGAGCAGGGTCTGGCTCAGCTCCTTCCTCCGGTGTATCCTTCTCCTCCTCAGCATCTTCATCGTAAACTAGTACGTTAAGAGTCTTCGGTGGGCAATGGTGGGTCGGGCTAAATTTGAGGCCACAACGAAAACAAGTTCCCGCTGCCATATGCTTCCGAATTTCTTCCGACGTCATGTTTCTGTACTTCCGTGGTGGCGTGCGTGATGATGCTGCCTCAGACGCAGCTTGTCCTACAGAAGAAAAAACTCTCGGGCCTTGGCAATAAGATTGCAAGGGTGATACTCCGGATAAAGATCCAGTAGCCGAGTGGATCGGTGACTTAGTAGGTGGCTTCGGCTGGTCGAGACGGAGTGCGAACTAGACTGCTTCGGAGTATGATGTGATATTCGCCGTCTTCATGTGCATCCTAACCTCCGGTCGCAAATTGGCGAGGAAGAATCCCAAATATTGATGCTCAGCTACATCTGGAATCTGGGCTAGCCTTGCTTCAAATGCCGCAATATAATCAGGGAGAGATCCTTCATGTCGAGTGGTCATAAGCGCTTCATAACTGTCGAGGGCGACGTTATCTCCAAATCGTAGCCTCATCTCCTGTGTGAATCGACCCCACGACAGATTTGGGACGCGACGTCGAAGAAGCTGTATCCAAGGTAAGGCTGGTCCCGCTAGTGCAGCCATCGCAATGGTCAGTCGCTCCTCCGATGGTGTGTGAGAAACGATGAAAAATTGTTCCGCGCGCGCAAGCCACGAAAGCGCGTCGGTACCATCAAAAATCGGCATCAATAGGGGTGGAGAACCCGCGGGTAATCCATTGGTGGAGTCGTGCGTTTCCGAAGTTCC
>JAOWBJ010117739.1:0-13673 GCA_028566335.1 Monarda citriodora | reverse complement strand
AGGATGGACCAACTTGGTTACCCTAACTTCAGAGTGTACAGTTAGACTTCTGGTGCTTGTAAAATCTCCTTATTTTGACTATATTTTTTTGCATATCCGATCCCTTGAGTGATCTAGTTTTTTTGTAGTAGGTCGATCGACTTGTTTTTTGAGGATGAACACTTTTAGTTCATCATATTCTCAAACTATGTACCTATTTCTCCAATTTGGAGTTGATATATTTATATAAATATCTTATTAAAAAAAAGCTTGAAATCTTGAACAATCTTGAATCTTTGAAAGATATAAAATCTAATCTAAAAAGTGCTTGAAAGCTTTAAAATAAAGCCGTTTTTCGTGCCTAGGGATTCTCTAGAAAAAATGGTACAAGTCTCTCTATTTTCGTCATAAGAGCCTTATTTATAGCGGATATAAATTAGACTCCTACTAGGTAATTAATTGAACGGAAGATAATTATAATTTGAATTCCAATTAAGCATAAATCGTGTCTGACACGGCCATGTGCAATCCAATTGGCTAAGGCATGTGTCCACCAATTACAGGATGCCACGTGGCCACAATTTGACTCCCCTTAAGTCTGACACACCCAACCTTGAATTGCTGACTGCGCCGCCACTTTGAAATCGCAGCTCACGGTCATGAATAAGTTGGGCTTGTTATTTTTGTCCCAAAATTTCTTCAATTCACTCTTTTAAATAACACTTCGACCTAAAGACATAAAACACAAAACACAAAGTAAACAAGAATAAAATAACCTAAAATATAAAGAAAACACAATTAAACACACATAAAATAAATACGAAAAATAGATACAAATATTAAGTAAACAAATCCCCCAAACTTAATTCTTTGTTTGTCTTCAAGCAAACTATCCAACCAACACACAAAACAATCAAACTATCACTAAAAT
The DNA here is from genome assembly GCA_028566335.1 of Monarda citriodora. NCBI lineage: Eukaryota > Viridiplantae > Streptophyta > Magnoliopsida > Lamiales > Lamiaceae > Monarda > Monarda citriodora. Next base: position 12,763 of record JAOWBJ010117739.1, on the reverse strand, counting down.
TATGAAGTTCAACCAAACATTCATATTCCCATGAAATTTAAAATAATACCAAGCTCAACTACGAAATTTTGTATTAATTCAAAATATTTATGTTTCCCACAAAATCAACCAAAACACTAGAGCTAGGATCATGATAAGCACTCATCTCACATACTTCCTTAATCTCCAACAAAGTGTTTCCTTTATTTAACCCTTTTTATTTAAAAGACGAATTCATTAGGTTTATCCTTCGATGGGTTCCGCTGACTCTCCTAATGTGGTTTCCCATACTCATATATCAAACTTGAGGATCAAATTTGACAAGAGGAGTAGAAGCCTTTGTTTGGTTCTAGGACATTATTCGCAAGGTGTATTCTTCGAAGGTCCTTCGAAGCATCCTTACGTGGTTTCCCATGCTCGAGAAGAGCAGAATCCACACCAAACTTATTTATTTATTTTCTTTTTCTCTCTCTCTCTTTTCTTTCTCTTTTTTTTTCTTTTTTTTACGAGAGCGTTTTTTTTAGTTGATGACGAAGGAAACAACAATATTAGAAACTAAGGAAGCAATTCACTCTACCAAAATCATGATCAAATCTCTAACAACCTAATCAAAATCATGTTATCCACTAATTACTCAAACTAACCAAAATAACTTAATTGAACTCACTATTAAATTAAATTTCATACTTTCCAATTCATTCACAAACCAACTTCATAACCTAGCAATAATTATCATGTCTCATGCTTAGTTAAATAGCAAGTCAAGAACAAACATAAAATCAAGTGGGGTTTTTAAGAAAAAATTAACACATAAACATAAAACCAAAACCTAAAAATTGAAACTATCCCCCCCACACTTAAAACAAACAATGTCCCCATTGTTGCAAAAAATAATGTGAGAAAGGATAGAAACAACCTGGAAAGTTAATAAAAACACAATAGTTTGATCGGACGGGTCACGAGGAGGTTGGAAAAGAAAGGAATGATATCTCGAATTTCGGCCAGCCAGCGATCGCTGGTGCACCAGCGGTCGCTGGGCCTGCGTATATGCCCTTCGAATTTGTCTCCTTAGCACCTTCAAAAATAAAAATCAAAATCAAATACATAAACAAAAATATAAAGAAAAACAAAGGAAAAATATTTTTGAATTTTTCAATGTTGGGTTGCCTCCCAATAAGCGCTTGTTTAACATCGTAAGCTCGACGCCTATGTCTTCAAGATGGGTGTTTGGAAGGTTGAATGGAATTTGTTATCTATGTTGCTTCGGAATAGTGTCTCAACGCAAGCAAAGCAACATTCTTGTCAAAAATTCCATTCGCCTTTTCTTGTTTCGCTTGAATGATCCGAGCTAGTGCAAGAAGCTCCATCTTTGTAGCCACGTCTTTGTTACCGAACATGACTTTGAGCCCCAAAGATCTTATGAATCGCATAGGTTTCGGAGGACTAAAAGTGGCCTGGCATTCTTGTTCTTCTTCCAATTTCTCCTCAAGTTGCACTTGAGGCTCCTTCTTATCAATCGCATCCAATCCTTCGCCTTTCGATGCACCCTCTTTCGATACCGGTTCATCCTGCACAGTAGAGTTCTCGACCAAGGCATCAATCGTGTTAACAGATGAACAAATTTTTAGTTACATTATCCGCATGCACGATTTTTACGCATAGGAATCGAAACATGTTCCCCTAACACAGACATTTTGATTAAACTATTTTTCGCATCAATTATTGTATTAGTGGTTGCCATGAAAGCTCTTCCTAATAAGAGAGTAGGGTCTTGCACCTCACCAATATCTAAGACAACAAAATTCATAGGTACAATAAAATTCCCTACACGGATTAGAATGTCCTCTACCACTCCCATGGGTTGTTTTATAGAATGATCAACAAATTGCAAACGCATGGTGGTGGGTTTTAGCTCTCCTAAGCCTAAATTCTGAAAAATAGAATATGGCATGAGATTAATCTCAGCCCCCAAATCAAGCATGCTAGAAAATACCTTACCATTCCCAAAAGTAAGATTGATATCGAAACTACCTGGATCGCGTTGCTTTACCGGGAAGGGTTGGTGCACGAATAAACTCTCAATATTTGAAGCCATCAAGGAATCCTCACCATTGAACCTCTTCTTATCGGTCACCAATTCTTTGCAAAACCTAACACAGCCAGGAATATTCTTAATTAAATCAAGTAAAGGCAGATTCAAATTTACCTTTGACAACAGCTTGTAAAGGTCCGCAAATTGTTGGTTCCACTTGAGCTTTGAAAGAGAAGGGATTGGTGGGATGTAAGGATCTACTGCTTTGTGGAGTCGTCCCTTGCCTCGACTTGGATCGATCAGCCTCGTTCGGCTTGATAACCGTCTCTCGGCTTTTTGATGCCCAGCGGTTGCTGGGGTTCATCATCTGCCGAGATACGTAACTGGCTGGAATGACCCAGCGAGCGCTGGTGGGCCAGCGGTCGCTGGGTCGACGTGGTTGTTCTTTCGATTTTTTCGCCTCTAGCTTGTTTCCGACCACGTCTTCACCTCGCACAACCTTGATTGATTGAGCTTGTTGTTGCTGGAGGCCTTGGCTCAAAATCTTCCCCGTTTGTTGGCTTTGCTCGAGACGATTCATAGCTCCTGAAATTTGACCCATAACACTTTCGAGTCTCTTGATGGTGGCATCTTAAGACTTGATCATGGCCTCTTGGGATTCGTGGGCCAGTCGACTTTCCTGCATAAAGGCAGCAATATCATCGGTTGCTGCCTTCGGTGGAGGAGGTTGTGATGTAGCTTGAGGTGGCCTGTGGTTGTACGGCTGAGGGGGAAACTGAAACTGCCATGGAGGTGGATAATAAGGTTGCCTTTGTTGATAGAATGGTTGTTGGTACGGAAATCGGGGTCTGAACTGTTATGCAGGGCTATGATTTTGGAAGTTTGAATTCATGACTTGCCCTTGAAAGTTCCTCCCACCAAATGGTGATTGTGGTGGGAATCCTTGTGCTGCATACAGTTCAGCTCTCCCCCCTTCTGTCATGTCCACCATTTCTAGTACACTCTTCATTCATATGCCCCATTACTCCATAAATTCCACATGGTTCTTCCACATAGTAATAGGGCCGAGGTGGCGAGTTTGGATGAACAGATCTAGACTTGGCCATCTTGAGCTCTTGAAGCTCTCTCATCATGTCGGCCATTTGCTTCTTTAGATCTTTGCTAGGATTGATTGCACTAGCCTCGATCTTCCTCGGTCTTGAAGACTTTTGTTGAGAATTCGCAGCTAATGTGTCATAGATCTCTTTTATCTCGACTGCGGTTTTCTCATTAATAGTGCCTCCGGCTGTAATATCCTCCATAAATTGGCAAGTTTGAGTGAGTCCATCATAGAAGAACTGCCAAAGTACTTCGTCCGCCATTTGGTGGTGGGGGCACTACTACAACAACTCCGTGTATCGCTCCCACGACTCATGAAAAAGTTCATCATGTTGTTGTGAAAAGTTCATGATTTTTGCCCGGATTTCTTGCGTCTTTTTGTTTGGGAAATATTTCATCATGAAGCGTTCACAAACTTGTTTCCAAGAAAAGAGGGAGTTTGCAGGGAGCGGAATGTACCATGACTCGGCCCGATCATGAAGTGTCGGAAAACACTTCATCCTTAGTTGATCCTCGGTGATGGTCCCTAATGGAAAATTTTGCACAATAGCACAAAACTTCCTATTGAAAGCGAGGGCATCTTTGGTGGGCAGTCCGTGGTAGGAGGGCAGCAGAGTTTGGTATTACGGTTTCAGCTCATGATTCCTGACATTTGTGGGCAGGACAATCGCAGAAGTAGTGGCTCCAAGGCTGGGTTGGGCGAAATCACCTATCTTTCGTGCCATCGTAACCTCTTCTTCTTGAAATAGGAAAGCAATGTGATAACTTTCCCACTCCTCTCTTTCTTCTACGCTAAATAAATTTCATTTCTTCTTGTCAATGTAAGGTGTGAGGTGTCTCTGTCGACTCCGGGTACCTAGCATACACAACACAAATCAAATAGTGAACAACAACGAAGAATGTCACTGAAAGAAGAGAAGAACAAAAACAAGAAAAATAAAATATTTATGGGTTTTTTTATATTTTATAAATATCTACGTAATTAAAAACCTAAAGCTTTTTCCGGCGACGACGCCAAAATTTGTTTCACCAAAAAGTGTCCCCAATAGAAGGAATCTATCGTAGATCTAGAAAGTAAAACCCAATGTCGAATCTCAAGGAAAACTAAACAGGGAATTTAATCACGTAGAAAAACACACTGCAGAATATAAACACCCTAAATCTAAACGCAAAGAAATTGAGTTAGTTTCTAAATCCTAATTAAAGCAATTAAATAACATGAATCAAACGAAAGCAATAAATAACATGAATTAAATGAAAGCAGTAAATTAAAGCATGTAAATCCCCTAAGCACAAATTAAACTAGAAAGCAATAAATAAAGCAATTAAATCTATCTATGAAAGCATGTAAAAGAAAGCATTAAAGAAAGCAAGAAAACAATTACGGACATGAAAGCAAGTAAATCTAAATCTAAGAAAGCGATTAAATTGAAAGCGTGTAAATAAATCTAAAGCAGTGAAAGCATGTAAATCAAAGCATAAAGAATTGAAGAACTTAGACACATAAATTAAATTGCAAGAACAAATATAAAGAACATAATGAAAGAATTAAAAAGCTTGAATTGAAATTGAAAAACCGTAAACCGATGTCTTGAATCTTCAATCTTGAAAGCAATAAATCTAAGCTATGAAAGAAATCTAAGCTATGAAAGAAATCTTCTAAAGCCCTAAAAACTACTAATTTTTGCTAAGCAGAACTCGAAAATTCTTCTTCTACTCGAACAGGGCTAGCGATCGCTAGCTACCCAGCGGTCGCTGGGTGACAGGGCTAGCGATCGCTGGCTACCCAGCGATCCTTGGGTAGCACCGGCTGCTTTGTTTTCTTTTCGTCACCTCATTCTCTTCACTCTTCATTCCATTTTCTTCTCTTCTCTTCTTTACTCGTTTTGCTTCAAATCATCTCATTTTCCACTCCTTTCCAACCTAAAACACAAAATATGAAAAACAAAGTAAACGCGAACAATATAACTTAAATGCGACTCGATACTACGAAAACAATCACAAAACAAAAAGGAAAAATAGACACAATTAAGAAGTAAACAGTTCCCCCTTAACTAAATATCCAACAATCTTTGGGAAACCATTTAGCTTATGCTCCAAGATCAACCTTATCCTCTTCAGGGTCTAGTAAACCCAATTCAACACACAATATATTGAAGCGATCTTGTGCAAGCGGCTTTGTGAAGTTATTTGTTCAATGTATGTCAGTGTGAATCTTGACCACTTTGACATCATTTTTCTCCACATGATCTCTTATAGAGTGATGTCTGATCTCGATATGTTTGCATCTTGAATGTAGAATTGGATTGACGGTCATCGAGATTGCGCTTGTACTGCCACAATAAATTGGGATCTATTTGGCTTCTATGTTATAATCCATGAGTTGATGCTTGAGCCAAAGAACTTGTGAACAACAACTTCCAGCAGCCATGCATTCTGCTTCAGTGGTCGATGTCGCTACACTTGTTTGATTCTTTGAAAATCATGAAACAAGCTTATTCCCTAGAAATTGGCACGTTCCTGTTGTTGACATTCTATTGATCTTGCAAGTGCCAAAGTCAGCATCTGAATATCCGCTAAGCTCCAATCCGTCTTCTCTTGGATACCAAAGACCTAAGTTGATGGTCTCTTTCAAATAATTTAGGATTGTCCTAGCGGCTTCAAGAAGATATTGCTTAGGATCGCTTTGAAATTTAGCGCAAACACCTACTGCATAAGCTATGTCTGGGTGACTTGCAGTGAGGTATATTAGAGATCTAATTAGGGCTCTATATTCGGTGGGATTTATTGCTTTTCCATCCGGGTTAGAGTGAATTTTCTAGCTTGGACTCATAGGGACACTGATTGTCCGCTCCTTCTAAACTCCGAACCTAGCGATCATTTCTCTTGTATATTTCGCCTGATTGATGAAAATCCCTTCATTGGTTTGCTTGACTTGCAGCCCTAGAAAGCATAACATTTTGCCCATCATGGACATCTCATATTTTTGCTTCATGGGTGCACCGAATTTGTGTCCAAAAGCTGGGTTTGGAGAACCAAAGATAATGTCGTCCACATATATTTGCACCCACAAAGTGTCATCTCCTCGCTTATAGTGAATAGCATTTTGTCAACGCTTCCCTTCTAAAATCCACTTTCGACCAAGAATGTAGAGAGTGTATTATACCAAGCTCTAGGAGCTTGCTTCAGACCATAGAGCGCTTTCTTCAACTGATACACTTGGTCACCCACTTTGAAACCGGGTGGCTACTCTACATATACTTCTTCCTTCAACACTCCATTTAGAAAGGCACTCTTCACATCCATTTGATATATAACAAAGCCTCTGGATGCAGCGAAGGCTAGGAATAGCCTTATTGCTTCAATGCGTGCTACTGGAGCGAAAGTCTCTTCGTAGTCGATTCCTTCTTGTTGATAATATCCCTTTGCAACACACCGAGCTTTGTTGTGAACCACCACGTGATCTTCATCCATCTTGTTCTTGAAAACCCATTTAAGATCGATCACGTTTTGGTGCTTGGGATGATCGACTAGCTCCCATACATCATTCCTCTTGAACTCGTTCAGTTCCGCTTGCATGACATCAATCCAATTAGGGTCAGCAAGCGCTTAATCTATTGATGTTGCCTCGATAGATGAGAGAAAACAACTGAAGAGGCAGCTTTCTCCATGATGAAGGGTACCATGCATCCTAACTTCGAGATTTGGATCACCAATTATTTGAGTTGGGTTGTGGTTTCGAAGCCATAATCTCCTTCGAGCGAGTTCAATATCCGCTTCATTATCCATTGCTCCTTCTTCAATGCTACTGCTTGTCCTTGAACTGAGGCTCCCTCACCATTAACATCGTGTGAGGTCGAAGGATCGTCTGGAGAGGTTCGGCGCTTTTCAACCTCGGGAGATGACTTGGATCCTGCTCAGGGTCTTCATTCTCTACTGGGATAGCTGGAATGGGAACTTCCTTTGACTTCGAGCGGGTTTCTGGTCCACTTGAGTGACCTTCATTTTCCGCTTGATTGAGATTCAAGTGATCTATAGGGAGCTCAATTTCGCTTGAGCGATTTCTTGTGTCCTGCATAGTCTTAAAGGTAGCTTCGTAAAAAACAACATGAGGTGTTTCCTCCACAACAAGAGTTTGACAATTGTATAAGCTTTGCTGGTCAAAGAATATCTTAAGAATATTCCTGAATCAGCTTTGCTATCAAAAGTTCACAATTGTGTTTTCCCATTGTTATGGATAAAATACCGACACCCGAAAATGTGAAAGTAAGAGACATTAGGAATTCTCCCTGTCCATATTTCATATGGAGTCTTCAGATGTCTGACATTGATGGCTGTTCTATTTTGGACGTAGCAAGCTGTGTATACCGCTTCAGCCCAAAATCGCTTAGGCAATTCAGCATCCGCTAGCATTGTTCGAGCGGTTTCTTTGATAGTGCGATTTCTTCGCTCTGCTACTCCATTTTGCTGAGGAGTTCTAGCAGTTGAGGTTTGCCGCTTTACTCTATGCTTTCTACAATAATCATCAATTACGACATTTAAGAACTCTGTGCCACGGGCCGAGCGAATTGTTACTATGTTGTGGCTTTTCTCCACTGCTAGTTGCTTTAGCAGCCTCGGTAGTAACTTCAATGTCTCCTTTTTACTGTACAAGAAAACTACCCAAGTGAAGCGAGAAAAATCATCTACAGCAACTAAGGTATATTTTCTTCCATTTAAAGAACGAGGAGATACTGGACCGTGTAAATCCATGTGGAGCAGCTCGAGTATTCGCTTGGAAGACCCTTCTTCAATGCTAGGGAAAGACGTTCTTGGCTGCTTTCCGCTTTTGGCATGCTGCGCACACTTGGTCTTTCACGAATACTTCATTTGGGATCCCACGAACAAGGCCTTTTCTTGCGATGGTATTAATTGACTGAAAGTTGAGGTGGCTTGATTTTCGATTCCATAGCCAGCTCATCTCAGGTGCACTTCGAGCGACCAAGAAAACTTCCTTGTCGCTTGAGGTCCACTCCGCTACATACATATTGCCTTGCCGCGTACCCCTGAGAGCTATCTGCTTTGTTGAACCATGTTTGATAAAGACTTTGTTAGCAACAAATTCAACAATATATCCCTTATCACAAATTTGAGATATAGAAAGCAAAATATGTTTAAGCTCCTGGACCTATGAAACTTTTTTAACTTTCTTATTGCCCAGTTGCAGTGTACCGTATCCTTTTGTGATTCCTTTGGCATTATCACAAAAGACCACCGGAGGTCTCTCTTTGTCTTCAACGTCCGTGAGAAAGTATTTGACACCAGTCACGTATCTTGAGCACCCACTATCTAGGTACCAAATAGCTCTTTCTTGTTCCTTTCCTCTTGGTGTCGGGACCGTCCGCTTGCCCTACAAAATTAAGAGCAATTTTTAGGTACCCGAATGAATTTGGGCCTTTGGGGATAACACTTTGGCCCTTTTCCTTAGCGCTTTTCAACTGTGAGTCCGCTTGAGGTTTAGGAGCCCTATAGACTTTTGTTGTGTTGTAAGAGTGAGTCTCACAACAACAGGTACATGTGTGCTTAGTGTATTGTAGCTGAGCGATTTTCCCAGAATGAAAATCGCTCGCCCTTCTTCGCTGAGCAAAGTCACCACTCGATCGGTACCTATGTGAGCGAAAGGTACGTGGTGCTTCATCCTCGACATAGTGCCAAAATGACAATGGTATTGGACTAGAGTGGAGCGTATCTATTTCCGTTTTCTGTTAAAATTCGCTTGACTCAAAAATTCCGTTTGTGAATAATCGCGCTTTTAAATACGCTTGTAAGAATTATTCCTTCTTCCCTTATAAGCGAATTGCTCTTTGGGCTTAGAAGGATTTCGCTTTGGCCTTACTAAGTCATCGGCCTTATCCACTTTATTTGGCACACCACTCCCTTTAGGTTGTGAAGCGGTTTTGGGAGGGATGCTCGGAATTTCCTTCTCTTTCCCTTTACCAGCGTGCATCGAAGCAGCAGTGGGCTCTTCCTATACACTCATAGAATCTTTGATAAAAATTGGACCGGTAGAGGTAGAGGGTTGGTTGGGAACAACTACATATCCAATCCCTTCCTTAGAGCCATGAGGCAGAAGAGATTGCTCAATTCTCTTACTAGCTTGAGATGCATCGTAAAAAGATTTGAGTTTGAAATGCATCCTTTGTTCACTCCCTTGAACAGTCTCCAAGCGTTTTCGAAGATCGCTGAGTTCGCTTTTCAGAGTACTAAGTTCATAATCTTTCTTAGCACTCTGAGCGGCTGGCTCCTTAACCTCCGAGCGACTTTCCGAGAGCTTACTTTCAAGTTCTTTTTGACTCGCTTGCAGAGCTGCGTATTCATGATGCTCATTTACGACTCTGTTTGGGTTCTTCTTGAGCTCGTCTCTCAACGATTCAAGCTCTAGAGTTAGCACAACATTGTCTTTCATGTAGCGACTTATGAGCATCTGCAAAGCTTCATGATTTTCAACTAAATTGAGGTAATCTCTAAGCAGATCATTGTCATCAAAGTGTGAAGCGAGATCATCCTCTATTTCTTGAGGAGTACTCGCTACACACTGCACGTGTGCAAGTGGAATGGACGAGTCTTTGAGTTCACAAGTTATTACCTCGTCAGCAGTTTCGGAGTCAGCATCGCTCATGGCCATCAAGTTGAATTCTGGTTATTCTTCATCAAGAGCAAGTATTCCCATATCGAGCGAAATCTGGTTCGCTTCAGCTTCATCATCCGTGAATTGGTCCTCATCATGATTAACACCATCCACGGGGGCTAATGCCTCCTCTGCTATGTAAGCTTTTCGAGCGTTTTGGTGAGCTTTGATCTCCTCACGTTCCTTTTCTGAAAGCGAGGGGAATTCAGACTTATAGTGGCCCACCTTGTGACACTCGAAGCATTCACTGAATATTTGACTCCCGAAGACCCTCGAGCGTTGGTCTCCGCTTTGCTCTTCCCTTGCAAGCGATTTTGTTGTCCTTACTGCTTCTTGTAAAATCGCTTGTGCTTTGCAGCATGAGCGTTTGATTTATTGAATCCTCGAATGAGAGTAAGAGCGAACTCCTTCAGCTCTTCTTTGGACATATCCGCTATGTATCCATGAGAGAAGGCACATGAGAGATCCGTTTGGCTGTCATCAGTGACTTTAAATGCCAGGCCCTTCTCTAGCGAAATTGACTTCTCTTCATTTTCTGCTTCTTTCAGTTCTCTCTTGTTTAGATGGAATTCCATGGTCTTGAAATCAGAGAACAGTGCCTTTGGTGATTGAGCACCAAGGTGTTTGTTGAACAAACAATTTTCTTTGATTGTCTGCCATGTCCCAGATAATGCATGACATGTTTTGGTGTTGATCTCCTTATGTGAGAGATCGTTACCGAGGGTGGCAAGCGTCGTGACTAGATTCAACACTCTGGTTTCGAAAGCCTCCATGCTTTCATTTGGTTTCATCATGGGCGCTTCGAACTCTCTCATGAGAACTGATAATTTGTTCACTTTGATCTTCTCGGTTCCTTGTGAGAGAAGCTCTAGGGTTTCCCACATCTCCTTTGTTGTTTTACACTTCATTATTCGAACGAGATGAACATCTGAGACTGTTGACTGAATAACATTTCTGGCCACTCGATTCAGGCTGTGAACTTTGAAATCGGTAGCGGTAAACTCTTGGCGAGGCTTTTCCACGTAAGCATCTGGCCTCTGTGGATCACCTGTTATTGTGAATTTCATGATCTTGATCTAACCATCCGTGATAACCTCCCACATGCGGTCATGAAGAGATGCTAGATGTGATTCAACACAAAAACTCCAAGTGTTGTATCCCTCAACAGTAAATTGTGGTAAGGAACCTGAGGAATTCATTTTGGGAAACTATTAGTAAAATGCAAGTATGCTCGCGTGTCAAGTTATGCAAGCATTTTCTCAGAAAAGAGATCTGTGCAAATGAACACAACTATGTCGTTTTAAAACGGTTTAAGCGGCACCGATATGCAAAGCAGTGGTTCAAATGAACTTCTGCTCTGATACCACTTGTTGACCCGTAGCACTAATAAACACACGTAGAGGGGGGTGAATACGTGTGTAAGAGGTTTTAGCCTCTTTTCACTTTTTTAAAAGTTGTTTTGAGAAAACCCCTCTTACTAAGAAAATCGCTAAGTACAATGTCTAGCAGCTATTTCACAAAAACTCGCTAAGTGAAATAATCGCTAGTCAGAGTTCTTCTGCGAGCGGAATTTGGTGAGCGAGTGATAAACTTTGAGAAAAACTTGCTTTAAGAAAATTGTGAGTTTGCTTAGTGAGTGGGTGCGAGAATGCAATAATAAAGTAAAGCAAGTAAATAGACACGAGCGAGTTTAATAGTGGTTCGGTGAAAAACACCTACGTCCACTCTTCTTCCAACCGTGGAAGGAAAAACAACTAACTCACATATCTTCAGTCCTCTGTGTGGACAGTACACGGATCTTCAGTCTTCCGGCTAGACAATGTTATACATAGTAGAACCAAGCGACTTCAATCCCGCTTGTGGACAAGTACAAATTTTGTTGTTTACACAGTGAACCTCTGACAAAAGATAACCCTTTGACAATAAGATTAAAGGATAAATAGGATTATCTTCTTCTTAAATGTTCAAGTATGAACAAGAACACCTAAGGTAGAGGAAAAACTACTAACTTAGAACGAATGATGTTCTAAGGAACTCAACTAACAACTCTAAAGAGACTCGATGGATATTTCTGAGTTCTCTCGAAGAGTTGTAAAAATTCTATGTATTTTGAGTACTTTGAAATTCAGCAGAATGTAGGTTTGAATGCATGAGTTGAGATACTTCATTCTGAGTTCTGTGGCAGTATTTATAGGAGACGAATCCCAATGCAACCGTGAGAGAGATGCATTGCAACGTCTCTTTCCTCGTACAACCTTGAATTTCACACAATTTGTTTGTCTGATTGCGGATTTTTCGCGATTCTAAACGGTCAAACATTGTAATGTATCTTCTTAATTGATCCTCAGTTGACTTCAGAACATTTGGCCACTCCCGAGTGTCCACCTGTCAGTTTGACTCTGACTTACTGAAATAGAGTTCGTATCTACAGGAATTTGAATTTCACAGCTGGACTTTGCTTGGGAATAAATGGTGAACATCAGCTTGTCTTCTCGAGTGCTTTTTCTTTCTTGGCGTAGAACTTTGCTTGTTCCGAATATCGCTTGAATAAAACATCGTTTGACAAATATTGCTTGACAAAACATTGCTTGCCTCAGTTTTTCGCTAGACAACTGACTCTTCGAGCGACAGCTCATCATCCACTAGACCATTTCTCTTAGTGAAAAATCACTAAGTCTTCGAAACCGCTTGGTAAAAGTTACACTTGAAAAAGTTTAAGCTCCCTAACATTTTGAGCTTTTCCAAATACAAGTAGGGGGCACACTTGGGTGAGGACGGTCACCCAAGTGTGATCGGATTTACATTGGCACTTTTATTCAATAAGATTGACACTTTTATTCAATAAGATTGGTACTTTTAAAAATAACATTTTTATTCATTAAATAATTATGTTAAAGATGAACACTTTTATTCAATAAGATTGACACTTTATTCTATAAGATTGACACTTTATATGTTCATACGATGTGGACGACCACATACAAATT
>JAOWBJ010117637.1:0-13689 GCA_028566335.1 Monarda citriodora | reverse complement strand
GTACAGGGTTCAATGACCAATTTCTTACTCAACAATGGCCTAGTCTATCAAACTTCATGTTCATACAAACCCGAACAAAATGGGGTAGCGGAATGAAAAACATGATTATTTTCGAAATGACTAGGTCCCTTCTTATTAAATCTTTTGTTCCCACCTTCTTATGGCCGAAGCTGTAGCAACCTCTATGTACCTGATTAATCGTTTACCCACAAAAATCTTGAAAAATAAAATCCCTCTCGACATGTTGTCCAAACAAACCAACATCCCAGCACCTCTCAACCTACCAGCAAAAGTGTTTGGTTATTCTGTATACGTCCACATTCCCAAACACGAAAGGAACAACCTCTCTCCTTGTGCTCTAAAGTGTGTGTTTTTCGGGTACGGGGTCAACCAAAAAGGGTATCGTTGTTACAATCCTACTACTAGGAAGATTGTCACAACGATGAACTGTAAGTTTCTTGAGTCTGAGTTCTTCTACCACAACAAACTTAGATGTCCGGGGGAGAGAGAGAATAAGAGTCATAGAGACGACCTAAGTTGGTTGCCGCTTTCGAAGGATTCCTTCAAAGATCCACTGGAAACATTTGCGGTCACTACCGCCGAGCACACCTCTCCACCAGAGATTCTGAGGTCCTCACTTGGTGATTTGTGAGTCCGACATCCGAGGTAACTTCTGATTCCTGTTCTAGTGAAGATATTCTCACTAACAGTGCAGAAGTCGAAGAAGAAGATAATACTGTTGATGGCAACACATGAAGATACATTCTTCCTCCTTGAAGTACTCGAGGATTCCCTCCGAAGGGCTACTCACCAGAAAAGTTCAACACAATGATCAAATATGGGATGGCCAACCTTATGAGAAAAAATCTGACAGAGATAGCCCGAGCTTTTGAGGCTTCACTGTATCAAGAAGAAAAAAGTCCCACGGACTGCAAGGGAAGCCATGGAAGTTGGACATTGGCGGGAAGCAATGAATGTGGAAATGAAGGCACTAATGAAGAATGAGATGTGGACCAAGGATCGACTTCCGGAGGGAGCTACAACAGTCGGCTGTAGGTGGGTGTTCACCATCAAACAGAAGCCATATGGTACAGTCGATCAATACAAGGTGAGGTTAGTAGCAAAAGGATACACACATGCCTACAGAGTGGACTACGACGAGACCTTCTTGCTGGTGGCCAAAATCAACACATTGAGGGTGCGATTTTCGATTGCTGCTACCAAAGACTGGCCTCTTCATCAATTTGATGTTACCAACGCCTTCTTGCATGGGGAACTTACAAAACCAGTGTCATGGTACCACCACCGGGGTTCGATGGAGAATTCCGAGAAAGAGAAGTCTGTCGGCTCATGAAGACATTGTATGGGCTAAAGCAGTCTCCGCGGGCCTGGTTCGGAAGATTTACAGAAGCCATGAAGAAATACGGGTATCAACAGAGTAACTCCGATCACACTCTTTTCCTGGAGAAGATTGGAGGGAAGATCACTTATCTCATCATCTATGTAGATGATATGATTATCACTGGAGATGACGAAGAAGAGATAAAAAGATTGAGGGGTAATCTTTTCAAAGAATTCCACATGAAGGATCTAGGACCACTTAAGTACTTTCTGGGAATCGAAGTGCTAAGATCAAGACATGGGATTTTCATCAGTTAATGAAGGTATATACTTCATATACTTGTTGAAGTTGGGATGCTAGATTGTAAACCTGTAGAAACACTGATGGCTCCGAATCTTACGCTGTAGACCATGGAATGGGCGAAATTAGCCGACAGAGGGAGATATCAGAGATTGGTTGGGAAACCGATTTACTTGTCCCATACCAAACCAGACATTGCATATGCAGTAGGAGTGGTAAGTCAGTTCATGCACTCACTCCAGATGAGTCATTGGGAGGCAGTAGTAAGAATAGTGCAGTACTTGAAGGGGACGACAGATTTTGGCCTGCTATTTAAGAGACATGAGAATCTGGATATATATGGCTTCACGGATGCAGACTGGGCCGGAAATCCTAATGATATGTGGTCAACCTCTGGATACTTTACATTTGTTGGAGGTACCTCGTGGCTTGGAGAAGCAAAAAAAAAAAAAAAACAGAAGGTGGTGGCCCTCTCAAGTGCAGAAGCTAAGTTTAGGGGAATTAAAAATGGTCTCGCGGAGATATTGTGGCTGCGGAAGCTTATGACAGAGTTGGGTCTCTATATTCGGAGACTTGTCGATTGCTCTGTGACAACAAAGCAGCTATAAGCATCTCAGAAGACAACTGGCGGATATTCTTACCGAGGCCATGAGCACTAAATCCTTTCGAGAAGTATTTGCAAGTTAAGTATTGGGAATCTCATTACTTAACTTGAGGGGGAGTGTTGGAAGATTGTAGAAGATTGTGGCAATATTTACGAAGATTTGTGATTATTCAATGAAGGAATAGTCATTCAAGGATATATTTAGTTTCTTCCTTATTTAGCCTAGACCTACTAGTATAAATGAAAGTATTATACTCTATATTACATCATCAATCAATGAAACAAAAATTTCCAAGCCTTCTTTCTTTTCGATCCTAATAACAATCAGTTTTGAAGAAAGGAGGCTTCTTTAAGTTCTTAAGCAACAGTGAACGCTTCAAAAACTCAGTGTGATTCCAGTAGTCGAATCCTCTAAGATCACAACACTTGGGAAGCTAATATGATTTTGAGTGTTGTGTTTTGCTATGAGCATTAGAGATTTCTACGGTGTTTTGGCTTTGAATTCGTATTTCCCATGCTTCAATTTTGGAATGGCTGAAGTATTCATAGGTTGAATGTCTAACAGATGGCAAGGAGTTGTTGGCGTCTGATACACTTCTAGCCATTGGAGATTCGTCCACGGTGTCATCCTACATGTCAGTGGACAGGTCAAGACTAATCTTCATCTTGGAACTTTAGTGTCTTTGGGTCTTCAAGTGAGAGCAGGCTAAACTTCCATAGGCAAATTAAATAGAATACATCATAAGTGAGTCTGATCCTGATCTCTATATAGGCAGACCAAAGACACCGGTCCAGCTCTTTATAATTTGACCAATCTTTCTAAGTAAACTATACTATGGACCTGTGCTATACAAAGGCATGTCGACCCTATTAATTTCAACTCTAAATATGTTAAGTGTGGTTTCTAATAACATCATTAAAATCAAATTGCAAAGGATTATGAGTGCCTCTTGCAATACAATTCACACACAAAAGGGAGTTGTAAACACGAGTCTAGGTGACATGCAGTGGAGCCCTTATGTGAAAGTCTTGTACTTTCTCTGCTCCGTAATAATGAATTGTTTCTCTCAAATTTTTCCCTTACACATAGATATTTTATCACCAAACTAAGTTACCAAACTCTGTATTCTTTACTATTTTGCTTTAATTGTTCTCGAGTTGAATACAATCTTAAGGACGCCGTTAAAAACTAGTTGTTGGCCCGTAGCACTATAAACACACGTCGAGGGGGGTGAATACGTGTATAAGAGGTTTGACCTCTTTTTGCAAACTTTTAAGCGTTTTAGAAAGTCCCATCTTAGTGATAAAAAAAATCGCTAAGTCAGTGATCGAGTGACTTCTTCACAAAACTCTCTAAGTGAAGAATTCACTTGGTCAGAGTCTTGAGCGAGCGGAAATTTTGGTGAGCGAGAAAGTGCTTAGTTCTGAGAAAGTACTGGTTGAGTTAAAACAGTGAGTTTTCTCTTATTGAGTGTGTGTGTAAATATGCAGTAAGCAAAGCAATAAGTAAAAGTAAGGACACAAACGAGTTTATAGTGGTTCGATGACAAACACCTGCGTCCACTCTTCTTCCAACTTTGGAAGGAATACACTAACAACTGTTAGCAACATGGATCTTCGGTCCTCCGGTTGGACAGTACACGGATCTTACATTTTCCGGTTAGACAGTTAAGCGTCTTCGGTCCCGCTTATGGACAGATACAAGATTATTGTTTTCACAACGACTCTATAACTACAAGATAACCCTTTGACAATATTTTCAATGGATAAGATAGGGTTATCTTCTTCTTAAATGTTCAAGTATGAACAAGAACATTTAAGGTAGAGGAAATACTGTAATCTTAGAACAAAAGAAGTTCTAAGGAACTCAACTATCAACTCTAAACTCTGAAAGGATTTTTCTGGGTTGTTGCTAGAGTTGTAAGAATTTGCAACTATGAACACTTAGAAGAATTTCGACAGAATGTTCGCTTGATTGCGCGTGTTGAGTTGTTGAGTTCTGAGGACTTCAGCAGTATTTATAGGAGACATTGTGGATGTGACCGTTAGAGAGAGAGAGAGAGAGAGAGAGAGAGAGAGAGAGAGAGAGAGCCTCATCCCAACGCCTTTTTCCTCGTACGTCCTTGAAATCTGCACATTCGAATGGTAGGTTGCAGATTTGTCACGATTCTGCAGTCAAATCTGTACAATGAAATATTGATTTGATCTTATGTTGACATACAGAGCTGTTGGCCAATCCCACGTGTCCACCTGTCACGTTGCCTCTGACTTTCATTAAATAAAGTCTATAACCTTAGGAATTTTGAATTTCGCGTTGGACGACGCTTGGAATTTGTTGAAGTAGTAGTTGCTTCTCTTTCTCCAGTGATTTTGCAATGTTGAAGAACATTGCTTGATCGAATGTCACTTTGTCAGCTTCTCTTGAAGAATATCTCTTGTGAAACTTCGCTTGACAAAATGTTGCTAGGTACAATGTCGCTTGGACATACATCGCTTGAAAGAAATATTGCACTGGCTCTGTTCTTTGCTTGACAAACTTCTCTTAAGGATAATAGCTTGAAGAAATTCCGCTTGAAAGGTATCGCTAGGGAAAATCTTCACTTGACTTTGAATTCTTGAGAGACAGCAATCAGAGTAACCGCTTGGCCAAATTCTCTAGCGAAGAATTCACTAGGTTAAGGAGACACTTGAAAAAATATTTAAGCTCTCTAACAACTGAGCTTTTCTAAATACATGGAAAATGTTTACAACTGATTTTCATCTAGGGGAGTTCTTTTACAAGACTATAAGAACATGAATACATAGGCAGAGTATACATTAATTTGCGCTTAGGTCCGCCCAGTAGTTTCTGTGAGTTTTAGCTCATTTTTTACCCAAAGTCATTCCCTCTCTATCATTTCTCTGTCGAGCAATCTTCCTCCAGCGACATATGGAATCTCTAACACCCTCTTGTCGGGGACAACCATCAGATCATATCCAGCTCGAACAAGAATAATGGACCACAACTTCTCGTGGTATTTCTTCATGAAGTCAACGAAGGCGTGTTGGGGATTTGTAGTTCTAAACACACGCCAGAAATGGTGCATCTTGATGAAGCGCACTTCAGCTTTTTGCCATTCATCGAGGCATCTTGTAGGCAAATAATCAGCTACACTTATCGTCTGACTGTCCTCAAGGAATTTCTTGATGTCCTGCCCTCCTGGAAAAAATCTTCTCTTTGATAGCAGGAAAGGCGACAATATTCTCTTCACTTTTCAGCTTAGACCTTGTCTCTTGTAAGACATCACAGATTAGCCTTCTTGTCTCTGCATTCCTCTCGTATGTCTCAGTCTCCTTGATCATTTAGGTAGCGATCAAATCCTGAGCATATAGATTCAACACGTTCCGCTCTTCTAGGTTTTGTGGCACAAAGCGGATGCAGGCTTCCTTGAAGAGGATTGGGGCCCGTGCTTGAAAAGTCTCTTTGATTTCCTCTCTCTTCTCAGCTCGTTCTCTTCTTGATTTCTTCGGCGGAATAGAGGTTTTTTGCTTTCTTAGCTGAAGAATCTTCGGGGCTCTTAGCTTTCTGCTTTTCAACGAACTTATCTTCTTCTTAAATGTTCAAGTATGAACAAGAACACTTAAGATAGAGGAAATACTATAATCTTAGAACAAAAGAAGTTGTAAGGAACTTAACTATCAACTCTAAACTCCAAAAGGATTTTTCTGAGATCTTGCTAGAGTTATAAGAATTTGCAAGTATGAACACTTAGAAGAATTTCGACAGAATGTTGGCTTGTTTGCGTGTGTTGAGTTGTTGAGTTCTGAAGACTTCAACAATATTTATAGGAGACATTGTGGATGTGACCGTTAGAGAGAGAAAGCCTCATCCCAACGTCTCTTTCCTCGTACGTCCTTGAAATCCACACATCCGAATGGTAGGTTGCTGATTTGTCACGATTCTGCAGTCAATTCTGTACGATGAAATATTGATTTGATCTTCTGTTGACATGCAGAGCTGTTGGCCAATCCCGTGTGTCCACCTGTCACGTTGCCTCTAACTTTCATTAAATGAAGTCCGTAACTTTAGGGATTTTGAATTTCGTGCTGGACGACGCTTGAAATTTGTTGAAGTAGCGGTTGCTTCTCTTTCTCCAGTAATTTTGCAAGGTTGAAGAACATTGCTTGATCGGATGTCTCTTTGTCAGCTTCTCTTGAAGAATATTGATGGATTCCGATTTTTTGGAGAGAAGTACGAAGTGAGAGAAAGTAAAGAGAACACAAGAGTTTACGTGGTTCGATCCTTTAGAGCAGGATCTACGTCCACGGGAGAAGAGAGAAACTTGTATATTACTTTTAGAGTAGAAGAGAGCGTATGTTTCTGTCTATACTACCCCCTATTTATAGGTATAGGGTTTTACATATTCGTCAAGTCTAATCCTCTCACAATACCACTTGTTTCCTTATCCGCCGGGTTTGAAACTTCAGATAGGCCTCGTTTGTCGAGCTCAGTAATATCCTTCATGATTTTGTTGTGATCTTCGCGGATTTGGTGGGATCTCTTGGATTTGTTATTATCTTTCGTGTGATCCTATCCCTGCTTGGAGTCTTCTTTGGATAAAGCTCATAAGAATAGGCCGGAGAGGCTGAGCCAAGGCTTTGGGCCATGGGCCGAGGCTGATGCTGCTGGACCAAGTCCTTCAGGTTTGGGCCGAAGCTATTGGGCTGAGGTTAATGGGCTATATTACTGGGCCACGGCCTAGGTGATCAGGCCGTACCCTATCAAAAACCTAGGGTACAAATAGGAAAAAAAACGTATTTTTTTGTATTTTTAATCTTTGACTGAACTTTGACGGTATTTTTTTTATTTTTTAAAAAAATAAAATACGTTTAATAAAAAATTACGTCCTCCGAGACGTATTTTTAGCGTAATTCGGTGTATTTATCTCCGAAACGTTCCCAAGACGGGGACATTAAGTCTGAGGAGTGTACCTGTGTTTCATAGACACCGCACTCGAAATATATAATTGTCTTTTTATTTCTTTCATGTTTTGGCTTTTCAATCAATTTTCATCTTATAACTTTGTGTCTTGAACTGAAGGAACATTCGATAGCTCTATAGTTGTTTTATCTCTCTCTCCTCTAAAGGTATTCTTTTCTCCCTTTTTTCTGACCGAAAGTTTTGTAAACCATATCAAGAAGAAAAATACAAATTTCAATTTTATCGAATAATTTTAAATATAATTATTTAATGAATAAAAATGCCATTTTTGAATGTGACAATCTTATATAATAAAGTGTCAATCTTATTGAATAAAAATATCAATATGAAGCCACAATATGTGTCGAGTCCGGCAGCGAGAATCATTTGGAAGCATTTCACACGTTGGTTCTCAGATTTGCACACACCTATTCACACGTGCACTGCCATTGCACTTAGATTAGGTTTTCGGTGGCAGACCTTTCACAAGGTCCCCACCACGCACATCAATTTTATTATAGCTTACTTGCTAATTTGGTATATTTGAACGGAGAGGAATAACTGCAAACACCGCGACATTCATTTTTGTACTTCTCATGTTATTTGGCAGGTCACTCACCAGCTTCGGGTCCTCGTCTTGGTGAGGTTATATCCACCAATGGACTTCATATCACCCTTTATTCAGCCTTCGTGGTTCATGCGATCAACTATGATATTGTGGCGTCCGTCCAAAAATGATTGGATCAAGCTTAACATCAATGGATCATTCACTGCTTCCAAAGACGGAGTCTCTCCGGCTTTGGCAGGTGAAGGAGGCGTAGTCCGGGGTCCGGATGGCGGCATCCTCGTCGCCTACTATGTCCCTATCTCGGCCAACTTGAGCTTTGAGGTGGAGCTTTTAGCTCTTCTTCAAGGTTTGATTTTGGCATCAGACTACTCTTTGCGAGTTTGGATAGAGATGGACTCGGCAGCCGTGGTCACTATTTTCTCGTCAGGGCACCTTGGTACTGCGGATGTGCATCTTATGGTGCTCACTGCTCCGTGGATGTCTGGTTCTCCCATATTTTTAGAGAGGAGAACCACGGTGTTGATTGCTTAGACAGGGGGCTCAAACACCTGCTCTCGAGACTTTCGATGCTGTTTTGGGGCCTCTTCGTGTGAAGGCGCTCGTTCGTATGGACCAGTTGGGTTATCTCAACTTCCGTTTTAGATATAGAGATGGTTGAGCTGCTACCTTTGCTTCTTCCCTCGTTGGCTCTGTGTTACTTATGGTTAGTTTCTCGATGTATTCATTTTTATTTGTTGGGCTCGGTCATTTTTGGGTCGACCACGTTATTTATGTTGTTCTGTTTCGTTCAATGTTTGTTAGTTATCCAAGCATGATTCAATTTTTGAGTTTGGTCAGATTCCCTAGTACCGGTCGGAGGTGCCATAGGCACATACGACCTTGACATGGATTTATATGTTCTTTCTTCTTTGTTCGATATGTGGGTTCGGTCAGATTCTCTGGTACCGGCCGGATGTTCCATAGGCACATTCGACCTTGGCAGTGATCTATTTATTTTTTCCTCTTTGTTCGATCTGCTGACATGACCCAGTTTGTGGGTTGGCTAAGTATAGCTCAATTTTGTTCATTTGGGATCAAGTCACTTTTGGGCTTAGTTCTTGTATGAGATGTTTGATGATTTTGAAATGATATCGACAGGTTGGAGTTTGCCTAAACCGCCCACCCTCAAGGGTGTTTTGAAATAAAAAAAAATTCGGCTACACTATGTGGCCATTCTCACCGGAATATAAAAGTCTATCAAAAACTAACCAATTATGCGCAACTAATTACCAAAAATCTAAATTTTGCTAATTACAAATAATCAAGATTGCATAAACCACAAGAAATGTATTTCCTTGCCAACTACACTTTTTGTATAAAAAGATGTATGATTTGAATAATGGGGCACATTTGGGTGAGGACGGTCACCTAAGTGTGACTGGTTTTGCATTGACACTTTTATTCAATAAGATTGACACTTTTAAAAATAACATTTTTATTCATTAAATAATTATGTTAAAGATTGACACTTTTATTCAATAAGATTGGCACTTTGATATGTTCACACAATGTGAACGACCACATACAAGTTTTTGCCTTATATTAAAATTAAAACTAAACTAATGGTCGTCTCATCTAATAGTCATTTGCTATTTTGGTTCGTTCTGTGTATTAGTCTTATTTCTATAAAAAAAAATATTTGATTACAATTAAAAAAAATCTCAAAATTATTTACAACCACATATCATTATTTTCTTTAAATTATCTATGAAAAGCAAATGAGAAATGAGATGATATGTGAATGTAATTAATTTTGAGAGACAATTAATTTTGACCAAATATTCTTTAGTTGATTCAAACAGTAAACAAATAATTGAAACGAATCGAAAAGAAAAATAAACCAAAACGGAAGTAGTATGCTTATCATTCTCTTTCTCTAGTTTTAATATTAGTACTAAATTCTTAGTTTACACTTTAATTATCATATGACATGTCAATTTATCCCTGCTAATTCTCAATACCTTCTTCATAACATTCTCTTTTTAATAACTCTATCATCTACTATCAACTAAAACCTACATTTATTTTAAGTTGGTTTATTTTCGCTGTTAATACATGTATCTTATTAGTCTTGTTTCCAAAAAAGAAATAATTAACACCACATCGATTCATCTATCTCTAATACCTAATTTACAATCACACTAACTCACCACTTCATCCATAGCCATAATATTCCATTACAATTACATCAATCTATCTCATCACTCTTACACACTCTTAAGAACATGCACATCGGTAGTCGCAACCGACGCTGACACAATCAACGCCCGGGAGCGGCGCCTGACACCGTGCTGCACATGCTCGGTCGGCCAGATCGCGGTGAATATCACGCCCAAGCATACGCCCGTCTATGCCGCCACGTGTCAGCACCCGGTTGGTCAACGGTTTTGACCGTTTGATTAACCTATGGAAAATCGTTTTTTTTTCACTTTTTACCTATATATTACCCCCATCTCGCTACATTAGACCTGTTTTCCGTTTCGATACATCTCACTTATTAGACTTATTCCCTAAAATGACAAAGAATGTGTGATTACTATTAACTCGCTCTCCTCAATATTAATTACAACCACACATTTTATTTTCCTCAATATCTCCGCAAAAAGTAATTGTACCTAATTTTATGAGTTGAAGGTAGTATACCCCATTTCACCCCATTTTTTCCACAACATATTCATTCTAAACACTCATCAATTATATTTCTCTTCAATTTCACCTACATCTTACCACTTTCTTTTCCAATGGATCATTCCAACCCCAATGCCAATGGATCTCTCGTAACTGAGGGTTCCGAAGTGAAGGATTCCAAAGTAGCGAAGTCGAAGGCGAAGGGAGGCCCAAACTTGATATGCTCGCAAATGATAACATATTCTATCGAGTTTGCAAGCATGTACAACGTGTACGTTAGAGATGTTTCTGGCACGACTCCAAATCAGCTCGACAGACATGAACGAGCTTGCATGCGTATTGAAAGAAGGCTCGTACTCACACCTGGCCAACCTTCTCCTGATGAATCGAAATATTTTTCTCCATTATGATGTTATTTCATTTATTTCCATTGTATTTTTATTTTTTAATTCTGATGTATTGTAATTTTCTAAATGTGGAATACACTCGTATTTTTAAAAATACTCGTGTTAAATATCGTGCAAAAAATCAAACAAAATTCAAATAATAATAATAATAATAATAATGAATTTGGCTGCGAAACTGGACTCTATTGCAACGAAAAATGGAGGCGGGCTAGGAGACCTATTTTTTAATATAATAATATTTATAGTATTAAAGAAAATGGAGGTCTGTGCAACCTCTTGGTGTGGATGCTCTAATACTCTTTGTGGGCCTATTTGCATCGGCTTGTATGTTAGATACAAACAAGTCAATTACGGGAGATGAATGTAGTATTTTAATTTTTTTTGAATCACTGTGATGAATAAAATTTAATGCATGTATCAAAGACAAGTGGACTATTAGAGCTTCTGCAACGCAAGGTTGGTCGCCCGAGTATGGCATCAGCCTGGCCCAGGCTTCGCGACCGAAATGTCGCTGCAATGCCTTGGCCGGCCACACCGCGGTGAGTCGACGGCCTAGGCATGCGCCCGCTTGTGTCACGTGGCGTGTTTCAGTTGGTCAATAGTTTTCATGTTTGACCAACCGGTTTTAATATTTTTTTTATTCCAATTTTATACATAAATACCCCATTTCACTTCATTTTCTCCACAACACATTCATTCTAAACACTTCTTCATTCCAATTCTCTCTAATTTCACCTACAACTTACAGCTTTCTTCTCCATTCAAACTTTATCTCCATTTCAACACAATGATTATGAAGAACGGATGCGAATAGCAGCGAAAGCAATCGAGCTGTTTAACACAGCCCAAGCGGCAAGACGTCTACGTGCTTAATGGCGACAATAGAAGGAGAAGAGGCAATATATCGAGTGCGTGATAATGAGGGAGGCTTCGAGGAGCTGTGGTGGGAGTACGTCGCCGAAGAGCCAACCTATCCGGACCACCTGTTGAGGCAACATTTTCGGATGCGTCTCTATTTTTTTGCGAGTCGTGAACGCATTGGAGTGCGAGATCTATATTTCCAACAACGTCCAGATTGTACGGGGCGAGACAGGCTTCATCCGCTGCAGAAGTGCACAATGGTACTGCGTCAACTTCGGTGGTTCGACTGATATGTTTAACAAGTATCTATGCATTGGCGAGTCGATTGGACGATAATGCCTAAAGCATTTCTGCCAAGTTGTGGTTGTTGTGTTCGGAGACTAGTACTTGCGGAAACCGACGTAGAGAGACATCAAAAAACTCGTGAAGATGCACGAAGAGAAGCACGGTTTTCCCAGCATGTTTGGGAGCATCGACTGCATGCATTCGGCATGAAAAAGTGTTCAACTACGTGGGATGGGGCATACCTCAACTACAAGAAGGGATGTCCAACCGTGGTTCTTGAGGTCGTGGCCTCAACGGATTTATGGATTTGACACGCATTCTACGGCATCGCCGGGTCGAATAACGACATCAATGTGCTGAATTAGTCAGACATTTTCAGCGATCAACTCCAAGGCGTAACCCTTGTTGTCGCTTTCACCGCCAACAACAAGCAGTACATGATGGGCTACTACCTCGTCGACGGTATTTACGCGAGTTGGCCAACTTTCGTGAAGACCTTGTCGTGTTCAACTGATCCGAAGCGACGACTTTTATCCATTAAACAAGAAGCAGCGCAGAAGGACATCGAGAGGGCATATGGTGTTCTTCAAGATAGATGGGTGATAAGGTAATGCCTTATCAATGAGGGTAATCGCCGGAGTTGCTACTGGATGTGAGGAAGGCGGTTGGCGGCTGAGCAATATTATGGTGGAAGTAGAGGTTTGAAGAAGTTTGTTGCAGAAAGAAGGAGAGAATCTTGGGGGATAAAGAGATATAGTCAAAGACGTGAGAGTGAGGGAGAAAGATAGACGAGAGAGATTTGATAACAAAAGAATAATATTGATCTTGCTTATCCGTAACCACAATAACATACCTATTTATATATCCTCCTAAATCCTAATTGGTCCGACTCATCTAATCAATACGGGAAAGAACCAATAAGAAAATTCGTTCGGGGCTTATAATTACCTCCAACTCGTTACAATAAAATAAATATTAATAATAGCATCTAATTACTTCATCAAGAAGTCATGAAAGTGGTTCGGTGATTTGACATTTCTACGAGGCCGAGGCCCATAGCTTATGCTCGGCCCATCATCGTTTTACTTCGCATTGTCCATATCAATGGGCGATAGTTCGTAGCCCCGCTCGCTTACATCACATCGAAAATTTAATGAAAATCATGTACGCATGTGTTATCTTGCACAACATGATAGTTGAATATCAAGGCGAGGAAGTGGATGATTGAGCTAATGATGAGGGTTAAGCTCGTCTGCTATGCGGATGAAAGCTTGTCAAGGGGTTGATGGTGGATTTGCATGCTACTTGGAAAGGAAAGCCTCCATCCGCGATAGCCACATCCATCAACAACTTAGATCAGATATGATTCAAGAAATTTTGGGTCAATTCGGTCACAATTAGCACGTTTTTTTTATATATTAGGTTGTGGAATTTTTTTCGTATTTGGTCATTTTCTTAAATTTCGATTAATTTTCCAAAGGTGCAATACAATCGTATCATTAAAAGTACTCGTATTAAATATCGTATCCAAAAACCAAACAAAATCAAAAATGAAAAATCATAAAAAATAAATTGAGTTCGGGCTGTGAAACCGGACTCTATTACAACGAAATTTGAAAGTTGATTTAAAGACCGACTTTTAAATTAAATAATAATAATAATAATATTAAAAGTGGTGGTCGTCCGGATCACCCC
>JAOWBJ010117530.1:0-13703 GCA_028566335.1 Monarda citriodora | reverse complement strand
GTCTATTCCTTCGGTAAAGGTTTTGTGGAAGCACCAAGGCCAAGAAGAGGCCACTTGGGAGCTTGAAGAAAAGATGATGGAGAGGTAACCCGAGTTGTTTGAGTAGATAAGCAAAATTTCGGGACAAGACTTCTTTTAAGGTTAGTAAGATGTAATGACCCGAAATTTGAAAATACTAATAACATAAGCAATTTCGCTTCAAGGTTCCAAATATGACTATTTCTAAAGAGAAAGTTTTAAGTCATTTACATAATATCGCCAAGGTGAAGAACCCTGAGTGCCTAAAAGTTAGAGAAGCGAGAAGTAATTATTGAGCTTAACAAGAGTAGCTAAGGCTAAGCGAGTAAATGTTTGAAAGCGATGTTTCAGTTGCTTGAGTTCATTCCTTAGAATGAAAGTTTAAAAGAGTAAGCGGGTCCGCTCCAAGCAGTTCAGAGTGGGTCGAAGGTTATCTGGGTTTTCATAGAGCAAGGGATGAGTCCGCTTGCTCAAGCGGAAGCGAGTTGAAAAGCTCGTTTGAACAAGTCCGCTTGAGCGGACGAAAGCGAGTTGAAAAGCTCGAAGACGTTCCGAGCGGACAACGCGGACAAGCGGATACGTTATCTTCTGCTCCGAGGGTTCCAGTGAGCAAAGAGGTTTCATGTGAGCGAGAAGGTTTCAAAGGGTTTCATAGTGAGCGAGTTCGCTCGAGATAATCCGCTCGCGGAGCGGGGGAGCGATGTTGGCAAGAGCTGATTCGAGAGTTGCGCCAGGCGCATTTAATAGGTGTCAGTCTACTTTTTCTGAGAACACGCCACAACCTAGTTGACCAGGGCTAGATGTCATTTTTCTGCAAAAATCATTTCAAATGTTACTTTAATTCAAAAACATTTATTCAAAAACATTTATTTTAAAATAGTTATTTTCCTCCTCATTTATTTTATTCGACTCAAAATGGAGTAACACCCCTATAAATATCCCCACCCTGAAACTTGTTTTCTCACTGCAACTTCAAAATTTTTCGCAAAACTTAAGAGATGGAGAGGAAGACCGAGAGTAAAGGAAGCCAGCCGGGAATTTTAACTTTTCGGAAGTCGAAGTTTCAAGGTAAACCCCAACCTTTTCTTCAAAAGTTTAAGTACTTTGTGCAAAGCTTGACCGGAAAACTTTTTTTAAGAACAAACGATGATTTGCTATTTTTTAACTGAGTTCCTATGTACGTTTAAGATACAATAACTTTTCAAGCTATTCTTGAGCCTTTTTGTTTTCCAACTGCCATGACATGTGTTGAACTAAGCCAAAGAGGTTTTTACCAAAATGTTTCTTTAGCCAAATATTTCTTTTGAAAAGATTGAGAAGTTCTGTTTCTGTTGAAAAGTACTTGTAGTCGGAGAATAAGTAAGTATATTTTGCTAGAAGTTGTTTCCCCAAGATAAGGCGAGTTAGCCGGAAGCGAACTAGTGAGTTAGCTAAGAATGAGTTTCTTATGAGTATCTTCACTCTTGTCTTCTTAAGGAAGCTAAAGGAAGAACGGTGTACGTGATCGTGAAGCGACCATCACCTGAGCAGCCAAAAGGTGGGTTTTCGAACTAAGAACCCTTGAGTGGGCCTTTTTAAACTAAACTACCCCAAGCGGGTTAAAACCCTCGAGCGACCAGTCGCCGAGCGGATTGTTTTAAAGCTAGTCTTCACAGAGCGAATTTCTAAGTCGCTCTCTTTTAAGTTGTTATGATGTGATGATGATGCTATGAGGTTTCATAAGGCCTCTCTGTCGGTTGTGTGCCCAGGTTTCATGATACGATCGGCTCGAGCATTTGTTGCTCGGGTAAGTGCACTAGGTTCGCTCTGCTGAGGCAGGCGATCGAGGTTCTAGAGGAGAGCAGCCACTCTTCCTAGATCAGGTTATTAAAGGGCAAATATGGCAAATGCTTCACAGTAAAGGTTTCACGAGCTAAGGCTCAAGGGTTTCATTGTGTTATTCTTTATCAAGTTATTATTGCTAATTCCTTTCTTTTGCAAGTGATTTCGGACAAAGTGTCCACCGAGTGCTTCAAAGTACTCAGCCCCGTACGCGTTTTCCCTGTGTGCAGGTTGAGCAGGTCATGGTCGAGATGGAGGCGGTGGTAACCGGATTTTGGTGGAGCGGTTTCGTGAAAAGGCGCTTGGTGGTGCAAGTCCTCATACTTGTACCCGTTAGTTTTGTTCATAAGGATCTGGGTGTAGATCTATTTTGCTCATAAGGATCCAGTTATGGATCCATTTCGCTCATAACGACCTAGCGTCAATCCCCCCTCTTACTCTCTCTTTTCCTCTTTATACTACCCAGCCCCCGCCCTTTGGGCATTTATTTGTGATAGAGATGCACCGTGGCTCCAATCCGGTTGCTAGTTTTGAAATTCAACAAGTGCTCACTGTAGAGCCATTCAGTTCTTTTCGAATTTTAGGTCGTATCATACTCTTAGAACTTTCCTAAGTAATGAGACCGCTCAAGTTATTGAACTCGCTTCTGATAGAGAATGGATTGCGAAGAGGAAATAATAATAAAGAAAGAATACACTCTCCTCCGAAGAGGCCACAGTAATATACTGCAAACAATTCTATTCCCTGAATGAATGAAACGTAGGAATTACAACCCCTATTTATAAGAACTAATTAAACCCTAATGAAACCCTGGCCCATATATTATGGAACCCTAGGCCCATAAATAAACCCTAATTTAATCTAATTAATACTGGAAATAAATATAATCTACTATTAAATAATACTACTAATTATTATCTATTTAATAATATCGCATTCTATCAATTCGACTCATTAATAACATTGTCTCGAGCGAACCGGTCCAATCCTTAGCGGTCTAGCAAAGGCTTCAGTTCGGTAATGCACTCCGATTCGAAGCCTCCAAACCGACTCAAGCCCCAAGCAACCGCACTTCGGCATAAAAGGCTCAGCACGGCTCACTTCGGCCTGTAGCAGCCCTCTACTTGTAGTTTTTCTGCCGACAAGTACTCAAGGACTATGAGCGGTTATTCGAACATGCGGTTACGCGCATGTTCGTACTCCATAACTCTATGATCTTTTCAACCACCTGTAACTTCCTTGAAGCAGTTACATGCACACCTACTGGGCCTGCGAGCCCAAACCCAGAATTCATGTGTATAAATAGCAGTAAGGTTGGTTAAAAGAGGTTAGATTCGCATTTTGTAATTCAAACTCTCTCAAGCAATAAAACAGTGAAACCTCTTTTCCCCGTGGACGTAGATCTACCTCAAGTAGATTGAACCACATAAATCTTGTGTGTTCTTATTTTAGTTCAATTTCGTCATTAATATATCTTAGAAAATTCAGAAACGATCACCGACGCCGTCTGTGGGAAACAAAATATTGTGATCTACGATTTTTCTGCTCCTCATACATAATGACGAGAACTCGCAACATGAACAATCGCAACGGCCAATGAAGTATGGGGCCAAGCCATCGAGCCGGCAAAAATCCTATTCAAAGCGAAAGAAATCCATCTCCTAGCTCTAGAGAGGAAAGGACCGATCCTACCGGGACTCAAAGGACAGAACCAGAGTACGAACAGCCCGATCTCAACGAGGCTGTCAAGCAATTTCTGGAGGAGAAGCAGGAGGAATTTCTCAACTTCCTGCGAAGGGGACGAGAGCCGTCCCAGACTCGTGAAAAGGAGGTCGAAGTCTCTTCTCACCACCCAAGAAACGAAGATCACCGAAATGATCCACCTTCCAGTTCGTCTCGCCATAGGAGTATGCACTATGAGCAGAGTCGCTCACCGGCACGGACTCATGTCTCGGCAGTCCGCAATGAAGGGTTCGGAGTGTATGGAGCAATCTGAATTCCCTTTTCGGATGATATAGTGCAGACCCCTCTCCCCAACAATTACAAGACCATTATCTTATAATGGTCTAGTTGACCCTCGTGATTTTCTTGGCCGATACCAATACAATATGGTCAATCAGCGCCTCAGTGAGGTGCATATGTGCAAGCTTTTCCCGAAATTACTTGTCGGGAATGCTAGAAGGTGGTTTGATTTGATAGCTTGCCCCTTGGCAGTATCAGATCATACCGAGACTTGACGGCGGCCTTCCATAGAAGGTTTTTCCAGAAAGCCGAAGCACAAGCCACTTCGGCTAAGCTTTTGTCAATTCGTCAAGGTCGCGATGAAAAATTAGCGACTTCATGACAAGGTTCAATCAGGAATGCTTACAAGTAGATGACATCAACGATCTACTTGTAATTTCTGTATTCCAGAATGGAATTCTCCCCGGAGCTCTATACAAGGAGCGCGTCAAAAGTAATTCGCAAACCACACAAGGGATGTGGAATATCGCGGACCAGTTCGCCCGAGCTGATGAGGCGGACCGAAGAAAGAGAACCTTGGACAGTTCGGTGCGGGGTGAAAAAAACGAGGATCGTGGCGATCAAGGATGACCTCCCCGAAGTGCTTTCGACAGACTCCAGGTAAGGCTCGTGCAGTCCAGACTTGGATCTCGTCCTAATCCAGAGAAGCCCCAGCCTCAATACGCGCCACTGACTAAGTCTAGGCCGAATTTTCGAACTCCATTCAGCTATGTTCGAAAAACCCAAGCCTATGAAGAAGTCCGCCAAGAGGCGGAGCCATGATAAATACTGCTTCTTCCATGAAGATCATGGTCATGACACAGAAGAATGCAGAAACCTGGCTGCAGATATTGATGCCCCTGTGAAAACAGGAGCATTAAAGAAGTATCAAGACCGGCGACAATAGACCGGGAAAAGAAAGAACAAAGGCAAGATCCAGAGGAGTATGATGATGAACTCCAGTATGATGGAGTCATTCAGACGATTACTGCCCACCCTGTAGGGAAGACGAGGTCGTCACTAAAGGTGGAGCGCCGGAGTTCGACTCAAGAGGAGCCCACTTATAAGCACCTCAAAAAAGACGAAGTCATCACCTTCTCCGATGCAGACCCAGTGCCAGTCATATCACCGCATCAAGATGCTATAGTGATCCAAGCCGGAATGGCGAACAAACTCATTCACCGAGTGTTCGTGGACACTGGAGCTTCAGTCAGCATTCTGTTCAAAGAATGCTTTGAAAAATTAGAGATTGATCATGTTCGCTTGACCCCGGCTCCACTCTCATTCCCGAAGGAATTATAAGCCTCCCTCGTGACAGTTAGGAAAGCCCCTACCAGTTCCACTGCGGTAATCCAGTTCTTCATTGTCAAAGCCCGCTCTCCGTACAACATCATCCTTGGGAGAGACTGGCTAAACGCAGTCTGGGCGGTATGTTTCACATACCATTTGATAGTTAAAATCCCAAATAAGGGAGGAATAACGTCCATCCGCGGTGATCAAAAGATGGCAAAAGAGTGCATGCAAATTGCTCTAATAAATGTTGAACCCTCAGTTCGGCATTATCAGGCATAACAATCACAGCTGCCTGAGGAGTTGGAGAGAGACGAAGTACAGTCTGGGCCAAACTCAATGGAAGTACAATTGTACGAAGACGGCCCCACTAGAACCGTCAAAATTAGCTTCACCGGAACACCTCAATTCCGAAATCAAACAATCCAACTCCTCAGGGCCTATCGAGATGCCTTTGCATGGTTGCCTCTTGACATGACGGGAGTGTCCCCGGACATCATCACGCACCGACTAAATATTGACCCCGCAGTCAGACCTATTAGACAAAAGCAAAGACTCTTTACCGCAGAGAAAAATCAGATTATTCGAGACGAAATCCACCAGCTGCTGAAAGCCGAAGTCCTGTTCGAAGTGAAATACCCTACTTGGATAGTCAATCCAGTTATGATTAAGAAAAATGAGGTGGTGGCGGATGTGAATAGACTACACAGATCTAAACAAGCACTGCCCCAAGGATTGTTACCCTCTCCCTAATATTGATAAAAAGTCGAAGACCTAGTAGGTTTTGAAATTTTTAGTTTTCTTGATCTATATAAAGGCTATCACCAAGTTTTAATTAATGAAGAGGATGCTACCAAAAATGTGTTCATTACTGACTTCGGCATCTTTGCTTATAAAAAAAATACCATTCGAATTGAAAAATGCAGGAGCTACATATCAGAGAATGGTAGATAAACTATTTTGGCATCACATCGGCAAAATTGTGGAAGTATACGTCGATGACATAGTCGTCACGAGCAAAAGCATTTCAAATGCGTAGATGACCTCAAAGCAACTCTCGACGTACTTCGAAGTGCCAACCTCAAGCTGAACCCCCAGAAATGTATGTTCTTGGTAAATTCGGGAAAGTTTCTAGGGTGTTGGGTATCAAAAGAGGGACTCAAGGCCAACCTTGCCAAAGTGCAGGTTATCTAAGACATGGCGATGCCGAACTCCATCCACGACGTACAGAAACTTACTGGGTGCCTAGCCGCACTGAATCGCTTCCTCTCCCAAGCAGCCGAAAAACAGTTGCCCTTCTTCAAAATATTGAAGAAGGCTCCGAAGTTCGAGTGGGGATAAGTGCAGAAAAAAGGCTTTTGGGGAACTAAAAAAAATATTTGGTCGAACTCCCAGTGTTGTCGGTACCCAAGGAAGCAGAATCTTTATCTTTGTACTTAGCAGCTTCAGATGAAACGATCAGTGCGGTACTCATACGAGAAGGTCGGCGTCAACATCCCGTATACTTCATTAGTCGCGCACTAAGAGGTCCATAAACTCGATATCAGCCTCTGGAAAAAGTAGCTTTGGCCCTAGTGAATGCGACAAGAAGATTACGACCGTACTTTCATGCTCATACCATACGAATCATCACTGATCTCCCACTTCGGCAAGTTTTGACTAAGCCCGAAGCATCAGGCAGGATAGCTAAGTGGGTCATCGAGTTGGGTGAACACTCCATCGAGTTTTGTCCTCGCAAATCCATAAAGGGACAAGCTTTAGCGGACTTCTTAGTTGAAGCTAAATTCGAGCCTCCCACTCCAGCAGCCACCGAAGTGAAAGAAAAAGCTCATGGTACGCCCGAAGTGGAACCAACGGATTGTTGGCGAGGGTATGTGGATGGAGTTTCAGGAAAAACAGGAAGCAGAGCCGGCATTTTACTCGTTGCACCTGATGGACACGAAGTGACATACTCACTTCGTTTCAAATTTCCAACTACAAACAACGAAGCAGGGTATGAAGCACTCCTTGCTGGACTCCGATTAGCTCAAAGTTTACACGTCCAATCCATAAAGATCCATAGTGACTCTCAAGTCATTGTGGGCCATATAATGGGTACAAGTGAAGCTAGAGGGGAAAAAATGAAGAAATATCTGAAAAAAGTCCGATATTTTCAACAGACTTTCTCGTATTTCCAGATAATTCCTATCCCAAGTGCACAAAATAGCCAAGCAGATACTCTGAGTAAGCTGGTATCGTCATCTCATAGTTCTATGGTGGAAGAAATATTGCATAGAAGTATCGATGAAGCTACCGAAGTGCAAATGGTAGTGAGCAAGCCGAACTGGATGACCCCCATTTTAACATATCTAGAATAAGGAGAATTACCAAATGACAAGCTTGAGGCTAGAAAAATACTTTGCAGATCACTTCGGTACGAACTACATCAAGGAATCCTCTATAGAAAATCCTATCTACAACCGTTTCTAAGGTGCATATGACCTGATGAGGCGGATTATGTTTTAAGAGAAGTCCACGAAGAATCTTGTGGAAGTCACATTGGAGCCAGAGCATTGGGCAAAAAGTCATGCGGTGGGGGTATTATTGGCCAACTCTTGTCCAAGAAGCAGTCCTTCTCGTTAAAAAGTGCCTGAAATGCCAACTCCATGCCAATGTCCCAAAGCTGCCGCAAACCGATCTGACTACCATGCAGAGTCCATGGTCATTCATGTAGTGGGGCATAGACATCGTGGGACCACTGGAGAAAGCTCTGAGACAACTGCAATTTTTTATTGTGGCAACAGACTACTTCACGGAGTGGGTCGAAGCCGAACCCTTGGCCAAAATCACAAGTACAAATACTCTCGACTTCGTATGGAAGAACATAGTCTGTCGCTTCGGCAAATCCCATATCCTTGTCTCGGATAATGGGACGCAATTCACGGACAAGGGGTTTAGAGAATGGTGCCAAGAGTTAAAAATCCAACAAAGGTTCACTTCGGTCGCTCATCCCCAAGCGAATGGTCAGACCGAAATCATCAATCGCACCATAGTGAAGGGACTAAAAACTCGACTGGATCGAGCCAAAGGATTATGGGTGGAAAATCTCCCACAAGTCTTATGATCATACCGCACTACTTCGAGGACATCAAATGGGGAAACATCGTATAGCTTGGTATACGGCACTGAGGCGGTCATTCCAGTCGAGATTGGCATGCCAAACCCTAGCACGATAAACTTCACCATTGAAGCTAACGAGGAGGGACTCCAGACCGAACTCAACCTTGCTGAAGAAAAAAGGGAGCTTGCTTTTATAAAAGATCCCACTATAAGCAGCAAGTAGCCCGGTACTATAACCAAAGGGTGAAAACACAACAATTCCAAATGGATGACCTTGTGCTTGGAAACAACGAGGTGAGCAGAGCAGAGAAGCTCGGCAAGCTCGAAGCTACTTGGAAAGGACCATATCGGGTTACTAAAGTTCTCGGAAAAAAGGTCATATAAATTGGCTCATATGTCCGGAGAGCATATTCCCCGAACTTGGCATATCTAGAACCTAAAAAAATACTATGTATAGATGGGCAATGTCGGTTTTTACATTTAAGTCTTAGTTATTTTTATGTAAGTCTGTTTTCTGTCCAGAAGTTTATTCTTATAAAATCATGTCCCGTTGTGTCTTTTAAATTTATGAGTTAATCATTTTTTCTATGCATATGTCCGAAGTCCCATTTATACGTAATATTCCGAACTTAATCTGAAAAGATTGGCCCCCTTTTTGAGAATATACCGAAGACAAAGTTGGTCAAGTCTTTTAGAGAATGTATAAGAGTACTTTGTCAGGTTAATTAAGGAGAAAGAAGCATTTCGTTTAGTCAAAGTGTAATTCTCCTTTAAATTCCGCAGTCCCCACTTCGGGTGACTTCATTCAAACGCGCGTGTAAGGAAGTCCATTCCTAGCGATAAAACTCGCCAAACAAGGATAGTTTCACTTCGGCATAAGAGGTTCGCTACCTTTAACAATGTTGAAGTCAATTATTTGAATAAAAAAATTTCTGTAAAAGCTAAGTGATCATTCACAGTGGCAAAACAGAAGTGTTTTATTCACATCAAAAGGTATACCTCGGTATTACAAAAAATAGAAGGTACTAATCTATATATACATTAATATGAAAGTACAAGAGAAACAATTCAAGATGCCGAAGGGTCCCGAGGCTTGCTATAACTTAGCCATTTCTGCACGAAGTCTTCAGGTTCCTTGGCCCTAAAAAGAGCATCCAGGTTAAATCTCCTGACTCCGGCCCCTCTGGAACTGTTGCCTCGAGAAGTGGAACCTTGTGGTTTCTTTCCACGACCTTGGGTACGAGGTGCTCTAACACCTCCTCTGTGTCTCAATACTTCTCGGCGATCTTGCTCGGTGTATTCGAAAGGTCGGTATTCAATTATAGTGGAGCTAGCATTTGGTCAAACTTGACATGATCATATCTTGCTCGGCCCTCAGCTTCGTCTAAAGCAGCAGAGTACAACTTTTTCCAGTGCATGATCTCAATCTCCTTGGAGTTAAGAATACGAGTAAACGTTTTCAGTTCAGCAAACCATGAAAAAGGAAATGGAGCAACGAGCGACAGAAATATAAAAATAAAGCAGTAAATAGAAGAGTGACAACAAAATGATGTTTTCATTCATATTTATAAAAGGGTACAAGAGGAGGGCTATAAGGCCGAATACACATAAAGACCTATCTAGGAAAGAAAGGAGACGAAGGCATACAAGAGAGCAGGTCTGATCTCCTTGGTCAGTGTGACCACTCCCAGCTCCCTTAGTTGTCGTCTCCGGCACTTCGGTCACCTTCACCCCCTGGTCTTCTCCTTAGTCCGCCGGATTGGCCTCCGAGTCCTTTGGTGCAGTGACCTCAGGACCCTTAGGAGAAGGGGGAACCTCCTGTTTTTTCAGAGAAATGGGGACTTCCCCACCCTCTCCCTCTTCCCCCTCCTCTTCGTCTTCGTCTTCCTCGACGACGATCTGGGTTTGAGACACCGGGCCCAGTTCGGCGATGGCACCCTTTATCTGCTCGTCCCGGTCCACGCTGCAAGTGCGAACTGCCTCCACAGTCAAGGGCACTGGCGACAAAGCCAGTGCGTCGAGCAAAGGCAGTGTCTGCAGCCGAGCAGCCACCACCCGATCATATAGAGGGATTACATCGAGAGGTCCTCGGTCAGCATAGCGCTGAGAGGCCAACAAAGGCCGAGAACTGGGAACTCACGAAAAGCTTCTCCGTGTAAGCACAGAGAACGTCCCCTTGTGTTGCGGCAAAGAAAGCCGCATCCTCCTCACGCTGCTTCTTCAGCAGCTCCACTTCGGCCTTCGCCGCTTTCGCTTGGGCCTCAGCCTTAGCGGCCTTAGTCTTGGCCCTACTCAGAGCCGATTCAAAAGCTTTAGCCTCAGATGTCTTTTTTGCAGCATCGTCCTTGGCCTGGGTGAGCGAGAGTTGGAGTTGTCGGTGCTCGGAGGCGCCTCTCTTCAGTTCGGCAGCCACAAGCCCGGACAACAGCTCGGCCCTCTGCATAAGCATGAGATTTTGTTATAAAAAAAAGATAAGGAAGAAGGAAAAGACGAACCTCGGCAAAATTTTCAGGCCAAGCCATGGCCTGAGTAGATGGGGCCCCAAAAAGGCTCGCCACAGTACCGGACTCCCCTTCGAGGACAGGTAGAAGAGGTATCGCAACCGCTGTGGACTTTGACTTCCTCTTCCGTTGGTCTTCCTCCACCAGAGTCCTCTCGGACGAGGCGGTGGACAAAGAGACAGTCACTGCGGTCGAAGCAGTGACTGGCATTGCGGCACGAGAAGTCTTCTACCTATTCGGCCCCTTTTCAACAATGGGGGCCAGGTCGAACACCTTCTTCTTCTCGAACCCCTTCAACAGATCCACTGCCAATACATAAAACGGAGTCAGAAAAGCGGAAATAAAATCAGAGAGACACTATGTGGACAAACGCAATCCTCACCCTCATTGACTTCGTTCGCGGCCGACGAGTCACGTTGACCGAACTCAGCTCGGACAAGCTCGAGCTCCCCATACACCCTGGTAACGATAAGGATGGACTTGAGCAACTCTTCGAGCTCGCCCAAGTGTTCAGTCGAAGGGTGATGAATTACGGACCCACTCCCCCTCCATACCAATTCGGTGGCCCCAGTCCCGGCATAATAAAAAAAGCGGGGCTACCATTTCGGATGTTTGGATTTGGCTTTCTCTTTAAACAGCCGAATAGGGGTAAGAAAGAACCAAGACCCCTTTCTTTTGAATTGAAAAAACCTTAGCACTAAGTCTAAGTTAAGGTTAAATCCTACATCTATCACATCGGCAGCAAAGCA
Source organism: Monarda citriodora (assembly GCA_028566335.1). Lineage (NCBI taxonomy): Eukaryota > Viridiplantae > Streptophyta > Magnoliopsida > Lamiales > Lamiaceae > Monarda > Monarda citriodora. Next base: position 2,224 of record JAOWBJ010117530.1, on the reverse strand, counting down.
GTCAAGTGCCTCCATGAATTCGTAGTTACTTGACCGAGAGGGAGGCGGAACCGCTCTAGCAGTTCGGCAAAAATAGGAAAAAGAGGAAAACGGAGACCACACTCCTAGGGCTGGAAATTCGGTGCGGTAGCGGTTAACCGCACCGAAAATTTCGGTTATTAGGTATCCGATTTTTCTAAAAGTGTCTACCGTTTACCGCACCGAATAATAATTCGGTTAACCGCTTACCGTTTTTTTCGGTGCGGTAATCGGGTAAACCGTTTAACCGTTTTTTTTTCACTTCACATTTTCGTAATTTTTCGATGTGTGTATGTAACATAACTCATGACTTGGAAAATATTTCTTTCAATATGTGGACTTACGTTAAAAATGAAACTTTTTTTACAAATAGAATATGTATTTTATTAAAACAACTTGAGCATTACTGGGTTTCATACTCCTATGACCGGCTACCGTTTGCCACACTCTTACTCCTATAGGTAGAAGAAGTTGAGCATTACTGGGTTTCATTTCTTTCATTGTGCACGTCTGATTTGTTACAGGATTATGGACATTGGAAATGGAATCCAAAAAAATAAAAGCAAAGAGAGAATTTGAATCCCCACTGGAGTGGCGAGATTTAAGATTTTCAAGCCCTACTCGTCCGGCGGCTCTCTTGAAAATGAAGGAGAATAATTCAAATGTTGTAGACTGTAGTTGTGCAGTTGTTGAATTAAGTAAATTAAAATTGTCATTTGACAATCAACGACTTTAGTAGAATTAAATAAATATTATATATTTAATAAATAATCGGTTATTAGGTAGCGGTATGCGGTTATCGGTAAATACCCGATAACCGATTATTCTAAAAAGCATGTACCGATTACCGACCCGATAACCGATTTAAACGGTAAGCGGTTAACCGATTACCATCGGTTATCGGTAAATTCGGTAAATTACCGAAATTTGACTAACCGATTTCCAGCCCTACACACTCCAAGCAGGCCTCGTACACTGTACAGAACCCTGCCGGAGGAAGGTCGGCCTTATCGTTATCTCTGCGGACAATAACTTTAGTCCCCGGCGGAAATTTGTAACGCTGAGCAAGGGAAGTGACTGTATCTACACTAATACTTGACCTAAATCTATCTACTAGAACTAAATCGGCGGTTTTCCGGCCGCCGCCGGTAGGGTTAGAAGTCCCCACTATCGCCCTATCATCACTACCTGATTGACTCGACGAAGAAGACATTATACTTACTTGTGATTGAGAAGGAAAGCGATTGAACAAGACTGGAAAATTCCGGCAATGAAAATCCTTCGGAGCACAAACGATGAGTAGAAAGCAAATGCAGAGAGAACTTGAAAATAGGGCAGAAAAGGTTTGAATGAGGCCGCCTAGGGGTTTTTATCCAAAATAAGCGACGTTTCAACTTCCACTTTATCGGGAAACCAACTAGCGCATTTAATGCTAGGAAGCGTACAATATACGCTTCAAATTGACGTCAGATTCCCCTCCACTACGGAGTGCCGCACTCCTCCACTTCGAAGTACCGAATTCCCCATATCAATTCGACTTCGGCATTTCCTAGGACAACCACAGTATTACCTCACTTTTGGGAGGGGCAGTGATGGGATACGGCCCAAAATCCCTTGAGCCCAATAGAAAGACCCACACAATTCGGCTCATTAGTAACATTGTCTCGAGCGAACCGGTCCAATCCTTAACAGTCCAGCAAAGGCTTCAGTTCGATAATGCACTCCGGTTCAAAGCTTCCAAATCGACTCAGGCCCCAAGCAACCACACTTCAGCATAAAAGGCTCAGCACGGCTCACTTCGGCCTGAAGCAGCCCTCTACTTGTAGTTTTTCTGCCGACAAGTACTCAAGGACTATGAGAGGTTATTCGAACATGCGGTTACGCGCATGTTCGTACTCCATAATTCCACGATCTTTTCAACCACCTGTAACTTCCTTGAAGCGGTTACATGCACACCTACTGGGCCTGCGAGCCCAAACCCAGAATTCATGTGTATAAATAGCAGTTAGGTTGATTAGAAGAGGTTCGATTCGCATTTTGTAATTCAAACTCTCTCAAGCAATCAAACAGTGAAACCTCTTTCCTTGTGGACGTATATCTACCTCAAGTAAATTGAACCACATAAATCTTGTGTGTTCTTATTTTAGTTCAATTTCATCGTTTAATATATCTTAGAAAAGTCGGACTCGATCAGTAGGCCTCCAAC
>JAOWBJ010117427.1:0-13713 GCA_028566335.1 Monarda citriodora | reverse complement strand
TCGGTGATGCGGTGGGTCCGAGGTTCGAAGCTCTTGGTGGTGTTCGTCTTCACACGAGCACCTAGTCAGCCGCTGTCTGTTTCTAGTTCCTCATTTAGGTCCTTTCATTTGTTTTGCAAGATCAGTTACTGTAAGGGTTTTACATTGGGTTTTGAGATACGTGTCAAAAACTACAAGATTAAGGGTTTTATTCGTATTAAGTAAAGCTTGCTTTTGAATATTTTACAACGAGTGTTGCATTAATTTCTCTACCAAAGTCTTTTAACTCCAAAAATATATTAGTATGTATTTTTATCTACACATGAATACCTATGTATGTTATAGTCAAAGATCTCACAAAGGTTTTCTAACATTTCCGAGAGATCCATGTGATGGCATCTTATACCACACCATCCTTCCCTTCACCTCAAGATAGTTGTACAAGTCCTAATTAAACATGAGGGTGTTGAGTTGTCGAGCAGCATCTCCATTTTATCATAAGTTCTCTCTATGTTTTTACACTGAAGTTGTTCTCGTCGTGTATGATTATACCCATTTTAGTATTTTTAGTTTGAATTTGCACTGTCTACTTCCCAACTACCCTATCCTAACCGCCCTCCCATCATCCTTCCGTGCGTCAACTCTTGATCGGTAACGACTTCGAGGCTCAGCCTTCATGGTGAGTCTTGGGGGTCGTTACATTCGCATACAATAACAATTACCAAGCCTCTATAGGCATGGCGCTGTATGAAGCCTTGTATGCAAGAAAATGCAGATCCCCTCTCTACTGGGATGAGGTTGGAGAGAGAAAAGTGTTAGGGCCTGAGGCCATAAGGGAAATGATCGAGACAGTGAGATAGATCCAAGTGAGGTTCAAAGAGGCCCAAGATAGGCAGAAAAGCTACGCGGATAATCATAGAACCGAAATCCAGTTCGAAGTGGGAGACAAGGTATTCCTGAAAGTATCTCTTACAAAGGGAATAATGAGGTTCGGAGCTAGGAGAAAGCCAAGGCTGCGATTTATCGGACCTTATGAGATTTTAGAATGAATAGGTCCCACAGCTTACCGACTGGCACTACCCTCGAATCTCGAGAACGTGCAAAATGTCTTTCACGTAACGCAGCTCAAGAAATACGTGCACGATCCGAAGCACGTGATTCAACAGAGTGAGGTAGAACTCGCCCCAAACTTGAGCTATGAGAACCGACCCGAGGCGATCCTAGATCGCAAGGTACAACAGTTAAGAAACAAGTCCATCACATCGGTCAAGGTGCTATGGAAACATCATGGTCAAGAAGAGGCCACCTGGGAATTGGAGGAAAAGTTGAAGGAAAGATACCCTGAGTTATTCGAATAGGGTAAGGAAATTTCGTGACGAAATTTTTAAGATATATAGGATGTAAGTGCCCACATTTCTAGAACCCTCCCGTTTCTCTAGAACTAAGATTTTCCTCGAGTACGTGGACAATACTTTTTTTTGAAAGCTATTGCGAATTAATTTCGAGACGAGACGCGAGTGGTTTAATGGCGCGAAAGAATTTGAGACGAGTTATTAGGAAACACTTGGACTGTGTCCCTATTTTGAGAATAGAATTTATTTGAGACGAGTTATTAGGAAACACTTGGACTCCATCCGTGTTTCGAGAATAGAATTTATTTGAGATAAGTTATTAGGAAACACTTGGACTCCGTCCGTGCTTCGAGAATAGAATTTATTTGAGACGAGTTATTAGGAAACACTTGGACCCCGTCCGTGTTTCGAGAATATAATTTATTTGAGACGAATTATTTGGAAACACTTGGACTCCGTCCGTGTTTCGAGAATAGAATTTAATTAAGACGAATTATTAGGAAACACTTGGACTCCGTCCGTATTTCGAGAATAAGAATATTAGGACCGATGCCCGAAGGCCAAATTGGGATGAAGAACGCGATTGGGCCGAACCCATTTCGGTATTTTAGATATTTCAGTATCTCTGATATTCTCAGAATTTAATGTTATACCATTTCGGTATTTCAGATACTTCAGTATCTCTGATATTCTCGGAATTTAATGTTATACCATTTTGGTATTTTAGATACTTCGGTATCTCCGATATTCTCGAAATTTAATGTTATACCATTTCGGTATTTTAGATACTTCGGTATCTCCGACATTCTCGGAATTTAAGAATGAAGCGAGGGAGTATACCCCGAAGGTTGATGAATATAAGAAAAATTTCGGGACGATATTTATTTTAAGGTGTGTAGGATGTAATGGCCCGCATTTTTTAAAACCGTACCCGATTCCCTGAGACGAGTTTTATTATTCGTTAATAAGAGGAATATTAAGTTTTGTTAACTAAGTGTCTTCCTAGAAAATGAATTGAGACGAGAATGGAATAATTTAGACGATTGAGAACGTAGGAAACACTTGGACTCTGTCCATGTTTCGAGATTTAGATTAAAAGCCCGATGGCCGACGGCCAAATCGGGGAGACCGATTTTAGATAAAAGCACGATAGCCGAAGGTCAAATCGGGGAGACCGAAGATGCGAGTGGGCCAAGCCCATTTCATTTATAATTAATATTAGTGATGGAATAATTATCACTATTATTTAAGAGTACAGTTATTACTATTGATAGTATTTGTATTCAAAGAAATGAAAAGGAGACAATAATGAAAAGAAAAAGGTTTGTATTATTAATTACATACAAGTACGAGTAATTAGAAGTAATAAATAAAAAGGAAAATGAAGTCTGACTTCTTTATTAGAAAGTGGGAAGTACGAACTAATAAAATAAATTACAAAAGAAATAAAGGAAACAAGTCCCTCTCTCTTGTTGCAAGTGCAGACACGCCTTTCTCTAAGAAGAAAGGGCAGAATTTCTTTCAACAAGAAATCAGTAGCAGAATGGCCCCAATCTGCAAATTTCCTCCTTAGCACCTTCATTCCCTGCAAAGTGAGAAAGAAGAAGAATTAACACACCAAAATCCAGTGAATAAATGGAGTAAGAGGTTAATAACCAAGCAAATTCCTCCTATAAAAACCCTTGAAGAAGCAGATGAATTCACAACAAAAATTCTCCAATAATTCACCAAGAGTTCACAAGAGGCAGAGGATTAAACTGAGCAGTAGAGGTTTAGAAAGGGGGCCTTTTTCTAGCAATCAACTTCAACACAGCAGGGTAAAAATCAATACCTCAAGAACTCTTTTACAGTAGCATATTCACAAGAAGAGACTAATAATGACTTAATTAAAATAAAAGAGACTTAGCTTTTCACACTGACCGAACTGCACCCCCTTTCTTTTTCTTTTCAATCACAACCAATATACAGTAGGAATTAAGAGAACTCCCTTCACAAGAAAAGGAAGACAGAAATGATACAAAAAAAGAGAGGGAGGACTGCCGAGAAGGGCAGCGGGAAGGGGATAGTGCGACGGGTGTTCCCTAGCCCTTCGGGCTAGGGCTTTCGTTGTTCGATATCGAGCGACACCCTCGGCGCACGGGGAGTTGCTCCGGAGGCTGGAGGACCACCGGCGGTCTGAGTCCCGACTGACCGGAGCCACCCCAGCCCGGGCCTTCTCACCGCACCGAGGGAGAGTCCCAAAACATCAATAAAATCACGAATAACCAGAACGAAAACACTCGCACAAAAATCAGACCCAACAAATAAGAAATCGAACCAAAACAACCGAAAGCAGTAAGTAAAAGGGATAGAAGGAACTGGGTCGGAGTAGAGGACCACCACCGGGCCGGCTCGTCCCCGACATGCCGGGAGAGTCATCGTCGGCCGGGGGACAGAAGGTCAAGGCGACAGAAGGTCAGCGGCGGCGGCCCAAGGCTGGGTGCCACGCGCTCGTGGCACCAAGGCCACGGAGGCGGCGCGACCGAGGCGGAGGAGAGCCACGGCGGAGTCACCGCCGGCGGAAAGGCCAAGGGCTGAGGAGGAGGCGGTCTGCAGAGAGGATAGAAAGAGCGAGAGCTGTTGAAGATTAGAGAGAGAGAGAGGAGTGGCGTAAATAATAAGGGGTGGGTAGGGTTTCCCCCTTATGGGCGTGTTTGCTTCGCTTGTTTTGCCCTGAGTTAGCTCCGAAATCAGGGCAAATCATGGGTCATCCCGGTGTTTGGTTAACATGTGATTAAATCCGGTCGGCCCGATGGATTTGCCCGGCCCGCATGTATTTTCACTGCTGGAGCCTTTGATCATATCGGACCCAACACCCCTGATTTCTAATCTAGTTTTTAACAGTGGGGGGTGTGTTACATTATTCACACCCAATTTGCCCTTTCCTCATCGTTTTTTCATTTCTTTAACACATTGGATAAATCTGAACAACTACAGAATTCATACTCTGCGATTTGAAGAGAAGACGAATCCTCTCGATAGTCCGAGCTTCCCTCGCAGGTAAATTTCGTAGATTTGGGTTTTACAAATTGCTGCAACGTATTAGGGTTTTTTTATTCTTTTGTTGGTAGCGTCGATTTTCCTTGTCCTATATTTTTTTTGGAAATGGATTCTGTATTATTCTTTTGCGGGTGGTTTGAATTGGCTTGTGGTCCTGGTTTTTTTATCTTACCAGTTGTTTACATTTGTCTTGAAGAATGATTTGCAGTGTCCTCGTCTATTTCATATCTGTAATCCGTAATCGCACTTGAATAATTTGTTCTCTGCACTAATGTGAAGATGATGGGTGAAATGGAGCTTATTAGTTTGCACTTGGGTTTATATGTAGTATGTACTAACAGATATGGTAAACTTGTTCAATATGTCTTTTAATCGATTCGTCATGACAATGCTCTGTCATTTTGGACTGCGTTATTTTTGTTTCTTATACAGAAGTTGCTGTATTTTTTTTTCAAAAATATTTCATACAAGAACTATATTCAATAGACAGTTTGGCATACGTAGCTTATAGATACATTGCAAATTCGATCCTTATATCTGTAATGTTAAATTCGGTGTGTTCTGCAAATTTTGGTAGATATGTCGGAAGCTGAAGTAGACCCGCTTGTCCTTCATTTCATCAATGAGTGTTTGGATGATGATTCGATCTTAGAAGTAATTGCCTTAGTCATTATTATTTGTAGTGTGTGTTCTAGAAAAAGGAAACGATCTGAATTCGAAAGTTGTTATTCACTCATAGATAGAATTCCAACTCAAGTAAAACGTTTGCATAGGCTAGTCGGAGTCACAAATGCCGATTGCATTTCGAATTTATGTATGGACCGTATTACATTTGGTAGACTAGTAGTGATGTTACATGAAATAGGTGGATTAGTAGATGGAAAATACGTGTCGGTAGAAGAGAATGTCGCTACGTTTGTAGGAATATTAGCCCATCACAAGAAAAACAGAGTAATGGGCTTTGATAACTGGCGATCCGGACAAACTGTGTCTAAGTACGTCCATGCGGTCCTTAAATCAGTCCTGATGCTTCATGGTATTCTCCTCGCGAAGCCAGAGCCTGTCCCCGAAGATAGCAGGGACCCTCGTTGGAAGTGGTTTAAGGTCTGTGTTTAATTTAAAAATATATTTGTAAATGTTTAAATGTACCAAATCCAAGACCGTTTGTTTCATTTGTATGCCATGCAGGGTGTCTTGGTGCGCTGGACGGCACCTACATAAATGTGAAAGTGGCTGGTATTGACAAGCCAAGGTTTAGGAACAGGAAAGGTGGGATTTCAACAAATACCCTAGCTGTTTGTGACCGAGCCCTTCGCTTCGTGTACGTTCTTCCGGGTTGGGAGGGTTCCGCAGCAGATTCAAGGGTGTTAAGGGATGCCATGAACAGACCTAACGGATTCAAAGTCCCGAGAGGTAAAAATTATCCCTTTTCCAGTGGAAACACCCATACGTACTAAAATCATTTCACATCTCTTTGCCCAAACCGTATGCTTAGGAATTGTTATTATTTGCAGGCTGTTATTATTTGGCAGACAGTGGGTATGCAAATAGCGAATGTTTTTTAACACCATATGGTAGTGTTCGTTATCATTTGAGAGAGTGGGGTCCCGAGAATTTTCAACCCTCAAACCTTCGCGAGATGTTCAACATGCGACATTCAAAAGCTCAAAATGCGATAGAAAGAGCTTTTGGGATATTGAAGATGCGTTGGGGTATTCTAAGATCCGCATCATTCTATCATATTAAGATTCAAGTCTATATGATAGCTGCATGCTTTCTGCTACATAATTTTATTCGCACAAACATGGACCATGACCCGGTTGAGGATGCTTTGGATGCTCAAACTTCAGTGGGTGTGGAAGGTGATCTTGAAGATGATGCGCAGTACATTAACATGGTTCAAACCTCTGCAGAATGGTCTGCTTTCCGGGATGATCTTGCCACTTCCATGTGGAATGGTCGTTTAAATGACGGATTGTAGGCACACCGCATCATTCGAGTCTCATAGGGTCATTAGGTTCAAGAGCTAATGTTTAGTTAACTACAGACACTTGTCATTTTCCATTTTATTGTATGAAACTTGAATTCTTTGTTTCCTTGAAGTTTCCTTTCGATTGTTGTGAATTTGTTTCCTAGTGTGCTATTCAATTTTAATTATGAATGAAGCACTGTTTAATCTTAATTGTTAGTATCATGTGGCTTGCGCTCTTATCAATTATTCATTCGGCTAATGTGTGCATTATGGTCTTTCAACGTACACATTGAATAATGTAAACGAGCAATTAATTCGGTTTGTTTCTTTCTTGAAAGCAGGTTGGGACCATCGTACAATAGAAGAATGAAACAAGAGTGGAATCTACACTCGGCGATCCCAGTGTGTGCTTGCAAACGAGGTAAGATGTTACTAAAGAAAGCTGGGCCTTATGCCGAAAACCCGGGAAGGTATTACTACAAATGCCCCGAGCCTGGGGGGCCACATGAAGGCAAAAGGTTCTATTGGTGTGATGAATATCACCAAAACGATCCTAATAACGTGAAGCCCTCATACGTTCACGAACAAGAGTATTCCTCATCCGGTGGATTGTCTCACCAAGTAGAATCTAGCATGTCTCGTTCGGAGGTTGTGGGCGATATCCCTGTTGTTCGCGATTTGCCAATTCATCGTCAGATAGAACGAGACATGGTTATCATATTCATGGCTTTTTTTAGTTTTGTTGGGATTTATCATTGGGAAAATGATTTAGTCGGTAGAAATGTTGTTTAGTAACAAGGTTCGAGTAGTCTCGTTTAGTGGCTTGCGCTTTTGAGGCCTACGGTCTGATCTATATGGATATGAACACTACAACTTATTATTATGTTTTTTGTATTTCTTCTAAAACATTTCACATCTACCGTGTTTTCTAAAGCTTGGCATACCCGTTGCACCGTGCACATGAATTTCAAGAATTTACGAAATCAGTAGCTCGACATGTCCACGCGAGCTTGGTTAAAGAATCTTGTTCACAAATTAAGAAACCATTTGTGCATGAATGGCTGAAGGGCCTCGATTTCCCAAGATAAAATGTTTCACAAGCTTAGAAGTAAAAATGACATTACAGAATCTTGCTAGTACAACAACCCAATAATTAAACACTAGCAACAACGACACACAATATCACTGTTCGACCATGAAGGTGTTTGTGTCCGATAACAACCTACAGGTAGATGACTACATCATATTTGAGCTGTGGGAAGTTATTGGGCGGACTGTGAGGCTTAGGGCACAATTCCTTCGCAAAGATGGGGATATGACCAAGGGTTTCTTAGAAAACGATTGGTTGCCTGAGGCCTGATTTGTAATTAGTGGTGATCGACAGCTCTAGTATTTATTGGAAGATTGTTTTACGAGAATTGGTGTTTCACCTTTTTTATGGTAGCAATTTGTGTACGCCATTAACCTCTACCTTATTATAAATCATGATTGTTTCAATGCCAAAATTTCAATCTGTTATGCATCAACACGAAATTTTGACATCCAGTGTTCCCCGTAGCTCACGAAATCAGTAGTATTCCGTCCAAGCCAATTTAGCTTGAATACCTAAAAAGTTAATAAAAAACGAGCAAGTAAAAAACCAAAAAGCGGTAACTTCATACCATTACCGACATATCGATTCATTCAACTAGAAAATGCATAAGTTCTTCTTAGCCTAAAAACTTACATAATAACAAAAACATGCATAGTTTCGAACACTATCCCATAATGTTCTATGTAAAACACAAAACTAGTCGATAAAAGTTTAAACTGTCCAAACCTAACAAATGCACAAAATATAATCTACCAACTGTCAATAGTCCAACAACACACTCTCGGATATCTTAGTCTCCGAGGTTAAGGATACGGCCAATGTACGCAGGACAAGCCTCCTCAGAAAGGCCTACGAATAACTCCAAACGAGCTGGTTTCTCAAGAAGTATCTCACCGGCTTCGAACGCTTGGTTTAGGCTCAAGTCTGGAATTGCTTGTAGAATGGGCCACAGATCACACCTCGCCTTGTTTACCACAGCCTTCTTCACGAATGTCTCGTACTTAGCGACATTTGTCTGCTGAATTTCACCAACAACATCGACCAAGGTGCTGATGCTCTCATCGAAGTGCCTCTTCCTCTGGTTCTTCAGTGGTTTCGATGTCCCTGCAGAAGACAGCGTACCGCCCTCATCAGCTGTTGAAAAATTAGGGTTCTCCCCAGTCTGACCCATATCATCATTGGCATCAATTTGTTGTTGCGTAGTCGGGGATTCACTATCAAGCACCAAGTCATTGACCATGTCCATGAATTGCGCAACAATCTCGCCATTAGCTCGGTCCTTCCTAAATATGAAACGCCATTTTCGTATGCTAGAATCTTGCTACATAACAGGGAAACAAAGAATACAATATTACGTGTAGCTGCAAATTGACAAAATAACATCTAAAAAATCATATACCATGATGCATTAAATAAACACTCATCCACAAACAATAGCAAATGCAGGACATGTCCTAAGTTGTATCATATGGAAATAGATATAAAAAGTCCTTACCAAGCACAGTCCCTCCCATTGAGCATCATCACAGTCAATCCGGTTATCTCTATTCAGGTTGAATCCAACACTGCTTGTGCCCAAAATGTCAGTAAGTTGGGCATATGTTCGCTTCCAACCGGTGAGCTTGGACTCGATGTGTGGTTTCCCCCTAATGTCTGTCCCAGGGAAAACCCTTTTCATGGCAACTTCAAGCTCGTGGTAGTAGCCCCCCTTGAAACCATTTTCAGTTTTCTATCCACGAGCCACCAAGTCCTTCACAGATGAAAGCAGGATCTCCTCTTCAGCCTTACTCTAAGATCGATGTGGCACTTTCTTTTTCCCCGGAACTAAAAACAAAATTACAGCCATGAATAGTGGGTTGCGGATTCTATCGAAATGGCAGAGCAACATAATATCACAAAACCAATCAACGCTCAATTGTAATGAAATTTACGCACTCCGCAAATATAATACATGCACTACAAAAATACGAAACAGAAATAAGCGAAAAAACAAAACGGTGTACTATCACCCTTTAGACGAAATTAAGGAAATAATAATCGAGATTCCGTAAGATATTCATAAATATCCAAATATATTCCAAAGATAATATGAACAGCCAGGTTACCACTCGTCGATGTAAATGAGACAATTACTAGGGCAAGCTCTGGTTATCGTTGTATGAAGGCATCAATGTCCAGACAAAAATTAAGGAAATACGAAGCTAAGAATTGGATAGAGGGCGAACAAGTAACTTAAGAAGAACAAATACCCAAAAAACAATTCGATTAACACGAATCAGATAGATAGAAAAAGCAACAGAACCCTAAACCACTTACCGTCGGATTTGGATGTCATTCTCAGGCAATGTGGATCGGAAAGTATGTAATCCGGCAGCATTGAAGATATCCAACCGAGCAGTATGAGTCGTTAGCTGGTACAGGAGCGACTCCTTCAGTCCAGATCTCGACAATGGGGGGTTGCGGTGTTTTGGAGAACTAGGGTTTTCCCTTTAAATACGTGGGCGTTTGGTAATTAAGCAAAATAAAAGGGGACAAATTCGTATTTTCGTTTTTTACCCAGACACCAAACGGTGGAATCGATAACACATGATTTGAAATCAGGGTAAATCGTACAAAGAAAACGACGAAGATGTTGTGATAAAAAAATCCGAAATCAGGGCAAATCCCCCTTTTTAATCAGCCATAAACAAATCAGCCCTTATCACCCCATAGTAGGAATCCTCAAAACCAAACACGCCCTTATTGGTCTTATTCTGTAAGAAAAAGCAAACGCATGAGAGATAGTTGTTTGTGTTTTGCAGACTATTCTTATCCCGAATTTGCCTATTGCACTTCTTCGTTTGTCCAGCCATATAACAACATTATAAATTAATGTTACCAAAATTAGAAAAACCCTTCAGTATCATTTATTTGTTTAAAAATTTGAATTCTTGCGTAAAGTTCATTTCAAAACATATATACTCATATCAAACAGAGAACGGTCGAGAATGGGGGAGAATGGGGAGTGGTCTGCATAAACGTAAATAAAATGGGTGTAGAAATCTGTCCCGTCAAGCTACCCAACTCCCAGTAATAGGACAAAATGAAACTTTTTATACACCTTATAAAATATTCCGGGCTTACCCTACTCGTCTCCGATTGGGGCCATATCGAAATTTAGGTCTCGAGATGCTCGGTCGGGAGAAGGCCGCGTTCATGCAAACCCAAAAAAATATCTCGAGTTCGTTGACATGCGACTGCACACCACCCGTCGTGCGCCGGCATCGGACAACAAGCCATCCCATGCATGCGTTGGCGTCGTCCGCCAACACCACACGCCACACCGACGTGTGCCTGCGTCGCATTAACAAGGCGACCTCACACCGGCCGGTGTCAGCCATGCAAATGATGGCGAGCGTATATCAACACTCGTCGGATGCCGGTATTGCATCAACACCCCGACCGCAAGCGTTTGTCCGCCGCCGTTAGTGCAGTATAACTGCGATTGCAATACGATAATTGGGCGTCGTTATTACTTTAATGCATCATTTAAAAGATTAATAATGTGATGGCGTTGATAAATAATCCGAAAATTTTCGAAAGAAACCAACAAATACCATATCTCAATATAAGAACCAAAAATAATCGTTAATTAATAAACAAGCCGCGAATTATGACAAACCAAAATCTACCAATACGCGTTGATTTCCCAACATACTCGCCGACGCTCCTTACTGCAGGGCTATTAACTTATTAAAAATAAAACAAATGGTAGTTTTAGACCTTTTGTAACGTATTTTTGCGGGACATGCCGATATCCTGCCGCGACCATCCTGAAATTATCATATCAAGGCCCGCAAGAAAATTTTTAAAAAGGTCGGGGGATGCCTACTGTTTATCGATTTCGTACTTGACGCGGGAAGAGATTTTGTGCACATCCCGAGAGTCATGCCCGTTTGGAATTGGTTGGAAAAGATCTGGGGATGACGCTTTTTATTTGTTTTTCACATCTTTGCATATTTCCGTGGATCCGTTTATTTTAAAGCAGCCATTTTTATTATAAGTAAAGAAAATAACGACAAATACAACACATGCATTCCGCGGAATAGATGCAGGGGCTAGTCAAAGTTAATATTTAAGTACGAACTCATTGTCAAATACAACGCATGCCCACCCCGCGAGGTATTGATATGAGATCCACCGCTGGCGAATGTCATCCAGATCACCCGCCGACGTTTGTCGCGGGTTGGGAACATTTATTTTCTTAAACTTATTCTCATTGATCAATCCGCTGTCAACCTCCTTGTATATTAAATTCAACTTCTAATTAAATTAGTCTATGATGGAAGGTTACATGTCATACTTGAGGTAGCCAGCTTTACATTTTCTTAAACACAACAAAAATTACCCCATTGACTTCTTAACTTGTAAGCTATTTAATTTTATTCGAATGTAATATCGATCTTGAATTGGCCGTAATAGACCCTCGTTAAATTATTATTATCGAAAGAAAGGTAACATGTAACTTTTGTATATGGGAACATTATGCATGCGCTGGATTCGGCCGCCGACACATGCCCGCACCCTGACTGCGGCCGATCGCATCACACGCATGCCGACCCCAGGAGGTATTAACATGAGATCTACCAGCCGGCGGATGTAGACCAGAACACCCGCCGTTGGATGTCGCGAGCTGGGAACATTATGCATGCGTTGGCGTAGACCGCCGACACACGCACGCACACGCATGCCGACCCCTCGAGGTATTAACATGAGATACACCCGCCGGCGGATGTCGCGAGCTAGGAACAATAGATCGCCGACATGTGCTCGCACACCAACAGCACTCCACCGTCAGCCGCCGCTGACAATGCAAAACCGCGACCGCAATCACACAATTATGGCGCCGGTGGCGTAATAACGACACGGTCGCCCATATCACCTGCCGGTGGATGTCGCGAGATGGGAACATGAGATTCGCCACAAAGGAGAAAAAAATTGTTAATTTGGCGCTCTTTTGAGAAATTGAACCACTGCGGCGCAAAAAAAAAAAAAGAAAAAAAGAACAACAGTCCCTCCCATGCATGCGCTGGCGTAGGCTAGATCACACGCCGGCGGTTGTTGCGAGCTGGGAACATTATGCATGCGCTGGCGTCGGCCGCCGACACGCGCCCGAACACCGACCGCGGTCTTACGCATCACACGCATGCGACACCGCGAGGTATTAACGTGAGATCCACCCGCCGGCGGATGTCGTCCAGATCACCCGCCGGCGGATGTCATCCAGATCACCCGCCGGCCAACATCGCGAGTTGGGAACATTATATTGGCGACAAGTGCTCGCACACCGACCACGGTCGCCCGGATCACATGCATGCCGAGCTCACGGGGTATTAACATGACCCGCATCAACCGGCGGCAGACGTCGCTAGATGGGAACATCAGACTGACCATAAAGTAAAAAAAAAAGTAGTTAATTTGTCGCTCTTTCGAGGAATCGAACCCCTGTGGCGCCAAAAAAAAAAATAACAGACTCTGTCATTCTCGCCAAGCCAACTAACTCTAAAGTATTAAAGAAGCGAAATGAAATAACTTTATACCCTTTAATTTATCTTACGACGGGGCCCGATCGGATGACGGCCGGGCACCATCTCGAAATTCACATCCCGAGAGGCACGCCCGTGCGAAAAAAATCCGAAAAAGATCGGGGGAAGGCCGCGTTCGGGCGAATCGAAAATGCCGAAAGTCCCGATTTTTTTCGAATCCCGAAACGGACCTCTTTTAGGGTGATTTCTGGAAAATCCGGGCCGACATTATCCCTTTGGGGTGATGAAACCGCCTTCGTCTCGTCGAGACGCCCCGTTTCAAAAAAAAATTCTCGATTTCGTCGAGAAACGTAAAAGTTACGGCCGTTTGAATTTTTCGGCCCAAAATGACGGGATTTAGCATCCGTTTTTTTTTTTATCGGCGGGCTAGCGCCGAAGAAATTTTTTTTTGACACCAATGCGTAGTGCTCGTCGAGACGTTCGATTCAGACACAAATTTCGCTATCGTCCTTTGAGAATCGACCGAGTTACGGCCTTTTGAAATTTTCTGACCATAATTTTATCGTTTTTTCTTCGCTTATGAAGGTGG
This sequence comes from Monarda citriodora, assembly GCA_028566335.1. NCBI lineage: Eukaryota > Viridiplantae > Streptophyta > Magnoliopsida > Lamiales > Lamiaceae > Monarda > Monarda citriodora. Next base: position 164 of record JAOWBJ010117427.1, on the reverse strand, counting down.
GGCGGATTTTTTGCTTTCCCTTTTTCTAAATTTTTTTTCCCTCATTTTCGTATATGATAGCAACACAGCCGGTGGAAGCATGGATGATTATTTTTTCATTGTGGTGGGTTCAAACCCTCCATGAAGCGCCCAAAACCCCCATACTTTACTTTTTAGTGCATATG